>JAOSBK010000004.1:14556405-14572170 GCA_027568895.1 Erythroxylum shatona
ATTTTCTCCGGAAAATTCCAGAAAAATTCCTGAAAATCCCATAAATTATAAAACAATTTTTGGCGCACTCAGAATAATTTTTCACACCCACTAACCACGTTAATTCCCAATAAAATTGCATTAGGCCCAAAAACCGGGAATGTCATGTATGCATGTACAGTCATTTCATGTGTACAATTGCTACTGTGTAGCAGTCCTATTATGCATGAGCAGTCCTATGCAATCCCAATCTATCCCATCCTATGCCAATTTTACCATTTTACCCTTCTAATAGGAGGTGGGATGTTACAGAGGGACACGATTGTAAGTGAGTATGAGTTGAAGTTTACCCAGCTTTCAAGGTATACAGTCAATATTGTTGCTAATGAGGAGAAAAAAGTGTCATAAGTTTAAGAGATAACTTCACTTGGGAATCAAGGAGAAAGTATTGATCAACAACTTTTGTGACTACCAGCTGTTGCTAGATGTTGTACTCCAAGTTGAGAAACTGGAGAACATAAAGTTTGAAGTGAGTATGAAGAGGAAAAATCAGGAATAGTCTTTAAAGAAAGGAATGAGTGCCCCTATGCCTGAGAGGAGTATAAGGAGTTTCCATACATAGAGTGAAGCGGGAAGTAGTGGCAGATGTCTTAAGTAGGAAATCCTGTATAGCCCATGTTCAGACAATTTATCTATCGTTGTTGAAAAAGATGGCTAATCTTAAAAGAAATTTGAAACAAGAGAAGCCAAATTGCATTATAGCTAATTTTAGAGTGAGATCGATACTTAGGTAGAAAGTTAAGGAGTTACAAGCACAAGATGCAGATTTAAATAAGCTTCGAGGAGAAATTAAGAATGGCAAGAAATCTGAAGTGGTAATGAAGGATGATGGACTTACGATTGTAGGAAATAGACTTTGCATTCTAAATGTCAAGGAAGTAAAGGATGAGACACTCAACGAGGCACACAATGCACCTTATGCTTTGCACCCAGGTTGCACCAAGATGTACAGAGATTTGAAAGAGCATTTGTGGTGGAAAGGCATAAAGAAGGATGTAACAGAATATGTAAGCAAGTGTCTAGTGTGTCAGTAAGTCAAGGCTGAACATTAGGCACTTTCAAGCAAGTTAAGGCCCTTGTCCATTCCTGAGTGGAAGTGGCAAAGGATAACCATGGATTTTCTAATGGGTTTGTCCAAAACTAGTAGGAAGCATGATGCTATATGGGTTATTATTGATGGTTTGATGAAGTCAGCCCATTTTCTAGCAATTAAGCATATTGATTCTCTGCATATGCTAGAAAAGAAGTATATTGATGAGATAGTGAGACTGCACGGGATTTTAGACCCTATAGTTTTTGACAAAGATCCTCGGTTTACTTTGAGATTTTGAGAAAGTATGCAATAAGCTCTGGGGACCAATTAAATTTTAGCACGAATTTTTGTCCAAAAATAGATGGCTAATTTGAGAGGAACATTCGAACCTTTGAAGGAATGCTCAAGGCATGTGTGATGGATTTTAAAGGCACTTGGGATAAGCATTTGCTATTGGTCGAATTTGCTTACAATACTCCATACCACTCGAGCATTCAAATGGCTCCTTATGAAGCACTATATAGAAGAAGAAGTACAACTCCTATATGCTGGGATAAAGAAGGAGAAAGAAAATTAATAGGACCAGAGATACTTCAGATGATAGTCAATAAGATCAACCTGGTTAAACAAAGGCTTAAAACAGCTCAAGATAGAATGATAAGCTATACTAATGCACACCAAAAGGAAATGGAGTACAGAGTGGGTGAGAAAGTCTTTCTTAAGACATCTCCTTGGAAAGGTGTCATGATATTTGGCAAAAAGGGCAAGTTGAGCCCAAGATATTTGAGTCCTTATGAGATTATTGAGAGGATTGGACCACTAGCCTATAAGTTGGAATAGCCACAAGAATTGTCACAGATACATGATGTCTTTCATGTTTCCATGTTAAGGAGGTATAGATCAGATCCCTCTCATATCATTCAGACCACTAAAGTTCAGTTGCGAGATGATCTGACTTATGAGGAGATGTTAGTGGAGATTTTGGACACTAAGGAAAAGGCCCTCAAGAACAAGACAGTTCAACTAGTTAAAGTCCTATAGAAAAACCATGCTATGGAAGAGGCCACGTGGCAGCCCTTGGAAGTCATAAAGCAGAAGCATCCACACTTCTTTAATGACTCAGGTAAGAATTTCAAGGACGAAATTCTTTTAAGAGGGGGAGAAATGTTGACCCCGAATATTTTTTATTATTGTTAAGCATGCTTTAATTAAATTTTGAGGCCTTGATGGATTAATCATTTTTGGTTTTAATTAGTATGTCAATGTTGGTAGGATTTTAATACCTTCATTAATTGAATTAAATTAGTAATAGTGTTGTGTAAAAAGGGCATTTTTAATAGGCCACTTAAGTTTAAAAGCCATAAGGCAATAAAGGAAGGGAAAAGTGGACTTTTCACACTCATAAAATGGGAAGAAGGAAAGTGTTTTTCTTTGTTAGAGGAAGACAACGTAAATTGAAAAGAGAGAAGAGTGAAAACAATGAAAAAGAGAAGAGAGGAAGAGAGGTTTTGATGTTTGAGAGAAAAGAAGGAAGATAGTTAGGGTTTCATCTTTTCTTAGCTTTCAAGAGTGAATTTGAGGTTGTTCAAGAAGAGAAAAAGAGAGAGGAAGAGAAGAGCTTTCATTTGAGCTAAGAATTTTTTTATTTGGTAAAGATTCCAGGTAAGTGCATTTTTAATCCTTTGAATTTTTTGAAAGGGTTTTGATTCATGAAACTTAGGAAATGTACAGGTTTTAGCATTCTAGAATCAATTTTAGTGAATATGTTTCTTTCGGTTCTAAATTGGAATTCCTATTGAATGGAATTTTTTACTATTGTTAAAGGAAATCAAGGAAGGTAAGAGAAGCAACAGGAAAGGCATCCTTAAGCAAATTCTTAAGCAAGGAAATTCAAGGTGGGTTACATGTTATAATTGAGTTAATAAGTCATTAATGTTCCTTTCAAATAAATGGAATTAAATGATTCCAACTATCTTATAAATGTGCATTTACTATTATTTAAATGCTTTGAGAGCTACATTTTTTGTATATGTATTTTATGGATGAATTATGAAATGATTTTTGGAAATATATTGTGCTTATGAAATCATGTTTTCGAAAATGTACTTTTTTAGGCAATGTGTTTACAAGTTATGAAATACATGTTGCGTGGGTTTATGATGGTCCATTCTATTCTGTCAAGTGCACATTGACTCTAGTAAAGGCTTTTCCTGCCTACCCACTAGTGACATGGAGCTCCTTCATGGACTTCCTTATGTTACGACTATGCAAGACCATTATGTGGGATTGCGATAATATGTTCTGTTTACGAACTACACAAGACCATTATGTGGGATTTTGTTAGTACTTTCTGTTATTTTTGGAAATTTGCAAGAACTCCCTTATGGACCTACCCAAACCATTCTGATTTGCTTATGTGTTTAGAATTTGTTTACAAGTTTGATGAATGCATGACTTATGTTGCTTATGAATTGTTTGATAAGTTGAGAATTTGAGAAATAAGTGTTTTATGATTTTAATGTGGAATTACTATGGTTATGAAGATGTTAAATGGTTTTGCTTTTTCTCAAGTACAAACTTGTTACTCACGAGCTTTAAGCTCGCCCTCATTCCTTCCCATCTCCTGGTGATGAGCAAGAGATCGAGTGAAAGAGAGTTAAGGCATCCCTTTTTATTATGCATATTTTTGTATTTTAATCTAGATTTTGTAAACACAATGCTTTAGTCACATTTCGAGTTTTATTTGTATATGAACTTTTGATATTTTTAGGGTATGGGACAAATGATGTATTGTGGCTTGAAATGCCCATTAAAGATTTGTAAAACTCTTTCCATTTGATGTTAATGAATTTTATTAGTGTTTTAGCTCATGACTTTCTAAGTTTCACAATTATTTCTCAAGAGACAAAGATTTGGAAGAAACACTTTTGTATATGTTAATATTAATCTTTTGCTTAAGTTGTTAATGGATTTTAGGAAGTGAATGTGTAAGTTTTGGTGTTTGATAATTGGGTTTACAAGACTGGGATCAAAGGTTTCGCTGCGGCGAAGCCAAACTTGGCCTCAGCGAACCTTTCTCGAAGGGTATTTTGTTTGATTTTAGCAACTTCAACGTGGCCAAGCTTTCGTCACGGCGTATTTGTCCCGAAAGATACTTGGTAATTATTTGATTTCTTCATCGTGACAAAGCCAGCCTTTCACTGCGACATATGTGTCCCAAAGGGTGCGGGGTTTGATATGGGGACTTCGCTATGATGAACATGCCCCGAAAGGCGCTTAGATATACTTCTAAAAGTTTTTCCGCGACAAATGCGCCATTGCTAACTACGAAGTTTTCATTTCAAATTTCATGTTTTCAACTTTCCTCTCACAACAAGGTAATTCTCTCACAATCTATGATTCTAAAGTTGGACTCCGGATAACATCTTATGGTGTCAAAGTGTCTAGGTTTAGGAGTACCCTTGGAATGAAATGGGTAGTTTTAAAATACGAAATGAATAGGCATTGTTTTAAATGAACAACATAAATTGTTTTTATACTGTTTCACATTATTTGAAACTATTTTACTTGAAGCATGAACTAAATATTTTTAAATTGTTTTAAATTGAAGGAGTGATAATGTTGTCTCGAAAGAGAACTTGAGGAGCTAGAACTCGATCTTGCTCTCACCCTGGAAGTTTGAAAGAATCTTATACCCTACAAGACGTAGGGACGCACTATGCTCCTGATTCTAAGCACCTAGTGTGCAACATGAAGTGCCACCACCTCCTCCTTCTGTCCAAGTAAACCCCATGGATCTGTGATTCTTTCACGCCTTTGTTCAGGCTTTTACGTATGCTATGGGCCAAGTGTCACAAGTTCTAGTGCAAGCTCCAATGGAGAGGAGCGGATAGTATGATAAGCTTCGCAACTATAGCGTTGTCGACTTTAATTGGACTACTAATCCTAAAGAAGTTAAGGCATGGTTGAGAAGGATCGAAAGAGTCCTGGTTCAGAAATGCACCAATGAAGAGAAACTTGATTATGCAGTTAGCTTGCTATAAGGGGACGCACTCCATTGGTAGGAATCAATGCCTTAAAGTCAGGTCATACCACCGGTATTGACATGGAGAAACTTTCTTAAAGTGTTTATGAAGAAGTATTTCTTAAGATTCTATGTCCAAAAGAAGGACAAAGAATTCCTAAATCTCACATAGAGGGACATGATTGTGAGTGAGTATGAGCTGAAGTTCACCCAACTTATAGTGGTAGATGCCTTGAGTAGGAAATCCTCCATAGCCCATGTTTATACAATTTATTTGTCGTTATTGAAAGAGATGGATAAGCTTATAATAAATTTGAAACAAGAGAAACCTAATTGCATTATAGTTAATTTCAGAGTGAGACTAATACTCAGATAGAAAGTTAAGGAGTTACAAGAACAAGATGCAGATTTAAATAAGCTTCGAGAAGAAATTAAGAATAACAAGAAATTTGATGTGGTAGTGAAGGACAATGGACTTATGATTGTAGGAAATAAACTTTGCATTCCGATTGTCAAGGAAGTAAAGGATGAGATACTCGATGAGGTACATAATGCGCCTTATTCCATAAACCCAGATAGCATCAGGATGTACAGAGATTTGAAAGAGCATTTCTAGTGGAAAGGTATGAAAAATGATGTAGTAGAATATGCAAGCAAGTGTCTAGTATGTCAACAAGTCAAGGTTGAACACCAGGCACCTTCAGGCAAGTTAAGTTCATTGTCCATTCCTGAGTGAAAGTGGTAAAGGATAACTATGGATTTTCATATGGGTTTACCCAAAACTAGTAGGAAGCATGATGATATATAGGTTATTGTTAATTGATTGACGAAGTCATCCCATTTTCTAACAACTAAAAAGATTGATTCTCTGCATGTGCTGGCAAAGAAGTATATTGATGAGATAGTGAGACTGCATGAAATTCCAGACTCTATAGTATCTAACAGAGTCTTTGGTGTACTTCAAGATTTTGTGAAAGTATGCAATAAGCTCTGGGACCAAGTTAAATTTTAGCACGGCTTTCCATCCTCAAATAGATGGCCAATCTGAGAGGACCATTCAGACCCTTAAAGGAATGCTCAGTGTATATGTGATGGATTTTAAAGGCATTTGGGACAAGCATTTGCCATTGGTCGAATTTGTTTATAATAATTCGTACCATTCAAGCATTCAAATGGCTCCTTATGAAGCACTGTATGGAAGAAGATGTAGAACTCCCATATGCTGGGATGAAGAAGGAGAAAGGAAATTAATAGGACAGGAGTTACTTCAGATGACAGTCGACAAGGTCAATCTATTTAAGCAAAGGCTTAAAGCAGCTTAAAATAGAATGAAAAGATATACTGATGCACACCGAAAGGAAATGGAGTATAGAGTGGGTGAGAAAGTCTTTCTTAAGACATCTCCTTAGAAATGAATCATGAGGCTAAGAAAGAAGGGCAAGTTGAGCCCAAGATATGTGGGTTCTTACAAGATTGTTGAGGGGATTGGACCACTAGCTTATAGGTTGGCAATGCTACCAAAATTGTCACAGATACATGATGTCTTTCACGTTTCCATATTGAGGAGGTTTAGATCATATCCCTCTCATATCATTCAGACCACTGAGGTTCAATTGAGAGATGATCTAACTTATGAGGAGATGTTAGTAGAGATTTTGGACATTAAAGAAAAGGTCGTCAGAAACAAGACAGTTCAACTAGTTAAAGTCCTGTGAAAAAACCATTATAAGGGAGAGGCCATGTGGGAGCTCTTGGAAGCCATGAGACATATCCACACCTCTTCAATGACTCAGGTAAGAATTTCGAGGACAAAATTCCTTTAAAAGGGGGAGAAATATGGGCCCCAAATATTTTTATTATTGTTAAGCATGATTTAATTAAATTATGAGGCCTTAATAGATTAATTATTTTTGGAGTTAGTTAGTATGTCAATGTTAGTAGTATTTTTTTACTTCGGTTAATTGAATTAAATTAGTAAGAGTGCAGTGTAAAAAGGGGATTTTTGGAAGGCCACTTAAGTTTAAAAGCCATAAGGCATTAAAGGAAGGGGCAAAGTGGAATTTTTACACTCACTAAGGGTAGAATTGGAAGAAGGAAAGTGTTGTCTTGTTTGTTAAAGGAAGACAGCGTATATTGAAAAGAGAGAAGAGTGAAAATAACAAAAAATGGAAGAGAGGATGAGAGGTTTCAGTGTTTGAGAGAAAAGAAGGAGGATAGTTAGGGTTTCATCTTTTCTGAGCTTTCGAGAGTGAATTTGAGGTTTTTCAAGAAGAGAAAAAGATAAAGGAAGAGAAGAGCTTTCATTTGAGCTAAGAATCTTTTTATTTGGTAAAGATTCAAGGCAAGTGCATTTTTAATCCTTTGGATTTTTTGAAAGGGTTTAGCTCATGAAACATAGGAAATGTATGGGTTTTAGCTGTCTAGAATCAATTTTGGTGAATATGTTTCTTTTGGTTCTAAATTGGAATTCCTATTTAATGGAATTTTTGACTATTGTTAAAGGAAATCAAGGAAGGTGAGAGGAGCAAGAGGAAAGGCATCCTTAACCAAATTTTTAAGCAAGGAAATTCAAGGTGGCTTACATGTTTATAATCAAGTTAATAAGCTATTAATATTCCTTTCAAATAAATGGAATTAAATGATTTCAACTACTTTATAAATGTACTTTTATTGTTCTTTAAATGAATTGAGAAAGTGCTACATATTTTGTATATGAATTTTATGGATGAATTATGAAATGAAAATGGAAATGATTTTTGGAAATTTATTGTGCTTATGAAATCATGTTTCCGAAATGTGCCTTTTTAGGCAGTATGTTAACAAGTTATGAAATACATGTTGTGTGGATTTGTAATGGTCCAATTTGTTCTAACAAGTGCACATTGACTCTGTTAAAGGCTTTTCCTGCCTGCCTGCTAGTGACATAGAGCCCCTTTATGGACTCCCTCATGTTACGACTATGCAAAACCATTATGTGGGTAGTATATTATGTTTACGAACTATACAAGACCATTATGTGGGATTGTGTTATTACGTTTTGTTATTTCTGGAGATTCGCAAGAACTACCCTATGGACTATCAAAACCATTCTGATTTGTTTATGTGTTTAGAATGTGTTGACAAGCTTGATGAATGCATGACTTGTGTTGCTTATGAATTTTTTGATAAGTTAAGAATTTCAAAAATAAATTTTTTATGATTTTAATGCGGGGTTATTATGGTTATGAAGATGTTAAATGGTTTTGCTTGTTCTCGAGTATAAACTTGTTACCCACGAGCTTTAAGCTCATCCTCATTCTTTACCATCTCCAGGTGATGAGCAAGAGATCGAGTGAAAGAGAGTCAAGGCATCACTCCAATTATGCATATTTTTGTATTTTAATCTAGATTTTGTAAACACAAGGCTTTAGTCGCATTTCGAGTTTTATTCGTTCATGTACTTTTGATATTTTTAGGGCATGGGACAAATGATGTATTGTGGCTTGAAATGCCCATTAAAGCTTTGACACTCTTTTCTTTTGATGTTAATGAATTTTATTAGTGTTTTAGCTCGTGACTTTCCAAGTTTCGCAATTATTTCTCAAGAGACAAAGATTTGGAAGAAGTGCTTTTGTCTATGTTGGTATTTATCTTTTGGTTAAGTTGTTAATAGATTTTGGGAAGTGAATGTGTAAGTTTTGGTGTTTGATAGTTGAGTTTGTGAGTTTGGGATCGAAGGTTTCGCCGCGGCGAAGTCAAACTTGGCCACAACGAACCTTTCCCAAAGGGTAATTTTGTATGATAGTTGTCTCGAGAGGTACTTGGAAATTATCCGGCTTCTTTGCCGTGACAAAACTATCCTCTAGCTATGGCATATTTGTCCCAAAGGGTGCGAGGGTTTTATTTAGGGACTTTGCTGCGGAAAACTTACCCCCAAAATGTTGGACCCCACTTCTGGAGCCCAGCATTCGGAGTCATTAAACGGAAACAGTACTTATCCTAAACCATATTGAACCTATTTCGGAAAATTTAGCATAACTTTCTCTAGAGATATCAGATTAAGGTGTTAGTTTAATGGTTCAAAAAATGACTTCAATATCTACAACTTTCATGCATATCTCGAAGATAGATTCTGTCATCAAGAGGGACAAAAGTGGACCAGTCTATAGGGTCAGACAAAACTAGATGAAGGGTCAGACAAATTGAAAAAGTTGTCATAACTTTCTTTAGAGATATCGGATTAAGGTTTTCTTTACATGAGAGGACTTCAAGATCTACAACGTTTATGAAGTCTTTAAAGATAGATTCTATCATCTACAGGGTCAAAATTGGATCAGACAATAGGATTAGATGAAACCAGACGAAGGGTGAGACGAATTGAAAAAATTGTTATAACTTTCTCTAGAGATATTAGATTAAGGTTTGCTTTAGAAAGTTCGAAGGACGACTTCAAGATCTACAACTTTCATGAAGACTTAAAGACTGATTCTATCATTTACATGGTTAAAATTGGACCCGACAATAGGATTAGACAAAACCAGATGAAGGGTTAGATGAATTGGAAAAATTGTCGTAACTTTCTCTAGAGATATCAGATTAAGGTGTTCTTTTGATACTTCCAAAACTACAACTTTCATGAAAACCTTGAAGACAGATTCTATCATCTACAGGATCAAAATTGGACTAGACTTTAAGATTAGACGAAACCAGATGAAGGGTCAGATGAATTGGAAAAATTGTCATAACTTTCTCTAGAGATATCATATTAAGGTGTTTTTTGAATGGTTAGAAAGAGGACTTCAAGATCTACAATTTTGTGAAGACCTTGAAGACAGATTCTATCATCTAAAAGGTCAAAATTTGACTAGAATATGCAAGACGAATAGTGCACAGAAGATACACGTCATCATCAGACGATATAATCTATACTCCTGAGCATCTCCACTTATAAGGACCATAACTTTTAACTCCGATGTCCAAAAATTTCATACTATATACTATTGGAAAGCTAGACAGATAAGCTACAACTTTCCATAAGGAAACTTTGACTAATTTAGCGTAAATTACTTCAATTTTTCCCTTGAAATCAGCATACAATGTCTACATCTAGGAAAGACTTAGATTATGAAATGTACAACTACAAAAGAAATATGCACATACACATGGGGAACTTTTCAATTCTAAACTCATATGCTAAATCAAAGAAGTTTATACATAACTTTAATTACATATTAACATTATAATCAAAGACTTAACACAAAATACAAAATACATAGGATGTTCAATGTTTAACATGCATATAAAACCATCCAAAAGTGATCGAACTAACTTAGTTACAAAAGTTTCTAATATCTTGGAGTTTTCGATGCCTTGCAAGGATTACTAACCTTCCCATTTTGCACTTGAGGAGGGAATAGGGGGTGAGTTACATAGCTTAGTGGCTAATATATTTATAGCCATTGGTAATTGACCATATATTCAAGCATATGTACATGTATATCTAGTAATTTGAGCATTCTCAATCTATTCAAGAAATTTAAGCATTTGATCAATTTAACTTAAACTTATAACACACTGCACAGACTTCAGCCATTAAACATAATGCTCAACTATGCGCCACACTTGACAATTTAAAGATGCAATGCACAAACAGATGAATCGAGAGTTCCGTGGAACGAAACAAAGAAATCAAAGTTTACATCGTGAACAAAACGAGTCCAAATTCTCATGATTTCATTTGAGCTAAGAAACTTTTTATTTGGTAAAGATTCAATGTAAGTACATTTTAAATCATTTGGATTTTTTTGAAAGGGTTTTGGTTCATGAAGCTTAGGAAATGCACAGGTTTTAGCATTCTAGAATCAATTTTAGTGAATATGTTTCTTTAGGTTGTAAATTGGAATTCCTATTGAATGGAATTTTTGACTATTGTTAAAGGAAATAAAGGAAAGCAAGAGGAGCAAGAGGAAAGGCATCCTTAAGAAAATTTTTAAGCAAGGAAATTCAAGGTGGGTTACATGTTTATAATTGAGTTAATAAGTCATTAATGTTCCTTTCAAATAAATGGAATTAAATGATTTCACCGACCTTATAAATGTGCATTTATTGTTCTTTAAATGCTTTGAAAAAGTGCTACATGTTTTGTATATGAATTTTGTTGGTGAATTATGAAATGAAGATGGAAATGATTTTTGGAAATATATTGTGTTGTGCTTATGAAATCATGTTTTCAAAATGTGCCTTTTTAGGCAATATGTTTACAAGTTATGAAATACATGTTGTGTGGGTTTGTGGTGGTCTATTCTGTTCTGTCAAGTGCATATTGACTATATTAAAGACTTTTCCCGCCTGCCCACTAGTGGCATAAAGCTCCTTCATGGACTCCCTCGTGTTACTACTACGTAAAACCATTATGTGGGATTGTAATAGTTCGTTCTGTTTACGAACTACATAAGACCATTATGTGGGATTGTGTTAGTACGTTCCGTTATTTATAGAGATTAGCAAGAACTTCCCTATAGACCTACCCAAACCATTCTGATTTGCTTATCTATTTTGAATATGTTGACAAGTTTGATGAATTCATGACTTATGTTGCTTATAAATTGTTTGATAAGTTGAGAATTTGAGAAATAAGTGTTTTATGATTTTAATGCGGAATTACTATAGTTATGAAGATGTTAAATGGTTTTGCTTGTTCTCAAGTATAAACTTGTTACCCATGAGCTTTAAGCTCACCCCTATTCCTTCCCATCTCTAGGTGATGAGGGAGAGATCGAGTGAAAGAGAGTCAAGGCATCTCTCCGATTATGCATATTTTTGTATTTTAATCTAGATTTTGTAAACACAAGGCTTTAGTCGCATTTTGAATTTTTTTCGTTCATGTACTTTTGATATTTTTGGGGTATGGGACAAATGATGTATTATGGCTTGAAATTCCTATTAAAACTTTGTAAAACTCTTTTCTTTTGATGTTAATGAATTTTATTAGTGTTTTAGCTCATGACTTTCCAAGTTTTGCAATTATTTCTCAAGAGGCAAAGATTTGGAAGAAGTGCTTTTATATATGTTGGTATTTATCTTTTGGTTGAGTTGTTAATGGATTTTGGGAAGTGAATATGTAAGTTTTATTGTTTGATAGTTGGGTTTGGGAGTTTGGGATCGAAGGTTTCACCGCTATGAACCTTTCCTAAAGGGTATTTCTGTTTGATTTTGGCAACTTTGTCGCAATAAAGGCAAACTTTCGTGATGGCGTATTTGTCTTGAGAGGTACTTGGGAATTATCTGGGTTCTTTGCCACAGCATATTTGCCTCGAAGGGTGCAGGAGTTTGATACAGAGACTTCGCCGCGGCGAAGTCAAAGGTTGGTCATGGCGAACGTGCCCCAAAAGGTCCTTGAAAATACTTCCACAGTTTCGCCACGGTAAAATTTTTATTTTGCCGCAACGAACTTGTCGTTGTTGACTACAAAGTTTTCATTTCAAATTTAATGTTTTCAACTTTCCTCTCCAACGACCTTCACCTAAGCGTCCCAACTATTTTCCTTAGGATTAGTGAAAGGACCGGGCCTAACAGGGTAATATGCTCACGTTCTATGATTCCAGAGTTGGACTTCAGAAAGAGGGTCTAACAATTTTTGCAATCCTCAGGATAAGAGGGTATTTGTGTCATCAAATGTGACCTTATTAGAGGAAGAATTTGTGAGAAATCACAAAGGAAGAATTGAAGTAGTAATAAAGGAGTTAGCTATTTCATCCAAACCAAGAGTTGATCTGGATATAGCAGAACAAGATGTCGAAATAGATTTAAGAGTTAAATCAAAAAAGCAATCTGAACATTAAGTATTGCCTAAACGTAGTGAGAGGGTTGTAAGATAACCCGATAGGTATCTAGGTCTAGGAGAAGGCATAATTGTCATCTCGGACTAAGAAGAAATGGATCCCATTACTTATACACAGGCTATTAATGATGTTGATGCAAAAAAATGGCTCAAGGTGATGGAATCAGAAATAGATTCCTTGTGCATCAATGAAGTCTGAATCGTTGTAGATCTACCACCAGATGTAAAAGCTATAGGGTTTAAATGGATCTATAAAAGAAAAAGAGGATATGATGGAAAGGTAGATACTTTTAAAGCTAGATTGGTAGCTAAAGGCTATACTCAAAAAGAGGGTATAGACTATAAGGAGACTTTTCTCCAATTGCCATGCTTAAATCCATCAGAATTCTTTTGGCCATAGCATCCTATTTCGGTTATGAAATATAACAAATGGACATCAAGACCGCATTTCTTAATGGGAATCTTGAGAAATCATTTATATTGCACAACTAAAAGGATTTATTGAGCCAAGTAATAAGCATAAGGAATGTAAATTGCAGAGGTCCATTTATGGACTTAAGCAAGTATCTAGGTCTTGGAATATTAGGTTTGATAAGTCTATCAAAACCTAGATAAGCCTTAAGTCTATAAAAGGATACAAGAAGGCAAGGTTACTTTCATAATCTTATATGGTAATGACATTCTGCTCATTAGGAATGATGTAGGAATGTTATCTACGGTTAAGGGATGACTGAACGAATAATTCTCAATGAAGGATTTAGGAGAGGCTAGCTATGCTCTAGGGATCAAGCTTATAAACAATCGTAAGAACAAACTTATAGCCTTGTCTCAAATAACCTACATCGAGAACATGCTCAATAAGTTTGCCATGTAAGATTTCAAAAGGGGTTTCACAACTACTAGACATGGAATCAAACTTTCAAAAGTTCAAGCACCTAAGACCCAAGGGGAGGTCAAACATATGTATAACATTCCATATGCATAGGTAGTTAGAAGTTTAATGTATGTTATGCTTTGCAGTAGACTGGATATTTGTTATGCAGTGGGACTGGTATGTAGATTCCAATCCAATCTAGGAATGGAGTATGGGACTGCAGTTAAGTGCATACTGAAGAATCTTTGTAGGACGAAGAACCTAATGCTTATTTACTCTATAAGTAACCTTATTCTGACAGGATATACGGATTATGATTTCCAATCAAATGTTGATTCAAGGAAATCAACTTCAGGTTCTATATTTGTTTTAGGAGGTGAAGCCATAGTTTGGAGGAGTGTGAAGTAATCTTGTGTTGTTGATTCGAATATGGAGGCTGAGTATGTTGTTGCCTGTGAAGCAGTAAAAGAAGCAGTCTGGCTCGATAAGTTCCTAAATGATTTGGACATAGTTCCTGAGATACAAAAGGTCATTACTCTTTATTATGATAATAGTGGGGCAATGGCTAATTCTGAAGAACCTCGGAACCATAAAGCTGCCAAACACATTAAGAGAAAGTATCATCTCATAAGAGAGATAATACAACATGGTGAGGTGAGTGTGGTAAAGATTCCTACAGAGCAAAACCTTACTGATCCATTTACGAAGACATTGTCTCAAAATAATTTTTAGGTCACCTAGCAGGGATGGGAATGAGGGATATGTCAAACTTGCTTTAGGACACATAGGAGATTGTTAGAGTTATATAAATATAGTGCCCAAGAAAACAAGTTTATTTATATATAACTTAATCTTCTTCCAATTACTTTTGTAATTAAAATATTTATTATTAATAAAACAAAAGAGTTTGTCTTTATTTGTAAGAGCTTTATATATCTAGTTATAAGGTACCAAGATCCTTTTGTAAGTAATATACATACACATAGAGATGTATAGGAAACATATATATTAATATAAATTAAATTAGTTGATTCACAGTTGAATAATCAAGTTGGTCCCTTGATTATGGTTTAGACTATAGTGTTGCGATATATCTCTATGTAAGTAAAAGAGTTTACTTCAAGGGAATGATGAGTTTCATATCATAATAGTAGTTGACTATCATTAATGGCACTATTAAATGAATCTAGAATCAAGTATGTTTTTTAAAGAAAAAAGTTGGAAGTTACTTTACTCGTAAAACATACAATTTAGCATTCTTTTATTACAAACCACAATATTGATAAGTGGTGAACTCATATATGTTTCATTATAATTCTTGATATGATCGGAATTGATTTTTATAGAGTATCAATCCAATGTCTGCATGTTGGAATTATTAATTGAAGCATGTATCAGGGAACATTCACTCAAATAAAGAGTTTATAGTGATATCATCACTTCTTGATGTTTTACAGAGATTGGTGATTAAACTGGTGCCAGTAGTTTGATGGACTAGCTATCCATCAAGTCTTAACACCAAGATGAGATCTTATATGTTAATCATCATATAGAGTAAAAGGGGAGATCTAGAAGGAAAAACCAACATAAGGGCAAAATAGTAATTTTATCCTTTATTGTGCAGATGGCTATAATATGGTCCACAATAAAGTTTGCAATTGGACATCTTATTTGAAACATGTGTTCTCATAATATTTAGTAATTCAAGAGATCAAATAATTGTCTTTAATGGAATGACATTTGGTTAATAAGGTAGAATTAATTCTAATGAGATTAAATTAATTCTGAGCTTATTGGAGCTTGAATTATATAAGTCCAATTAGATTCCCTATTTGGCTTCTAGGAAGATTATCAAGCAAAGTAAGAAATATAAATACAGATTTTAAAGCCTATGATTGAATGTTAGGCTTGCACTAATTAATTGTTAATTAGAAGCCCAAATGAACATTTAATATTGGGCTAGACTTTGGTTTGAT
>JAOSBK010000004.1:14572270-14591009 GCA_027568895.1 Erythroxylum shatona
TTGAATTTTCTTTTTCTTTGCACATGAATAATTCACCACAAATTCCTCATTTAATGTCAATTTATAATTCAAAATTCTAAGAAAATTCGGGGTCCAATAATAAATGTCCCCTAGTTACTCAACTAGATCTCTTTTTTTATTGTTTAGCTTGATTGGAATGTCAATCTAGCTTTTTAACGTGGTGAAAAATATTTTGTCATGAATTCTCCTATTTACTCAACTATATCACATTCTCAACTGACAACCAACTCTATTTTTAATCTAATTTTTTTTCCAAAAAGGGCCAACAGAATAGTAATTTATTTAACACACTTTTTCTTTTCTTTTCTTAGCCTACCTCATTTCTTTCTAGCCAATTATCTCATGAAAGGTTACTAATGATGCCAACCAATTCAATTGATTTATAATTATAAATGTATACAACAAATTTTCTAAGTGAACAAAGTAGGTATCATATTCTAATTAATATGGATATTTATTCAAAAATACCTAAAATGTAAAATTTATAAGTCAATATGCCTTTACAAATTAAATGACTATATTTAAAGGTAAACTAATTCCATTAAATTCTTGCTATTGACGTATTCACACAATGCACATATATGCAACAAAATGTTCACACCATGTCAAACTAATTTAAAAAAATGACATGTAAAATTCACACACATATGAGATGTTAATGCAAAAATCTCCCCCCACTTAGACATTACATTTTTCTCAATGTGAGAAACCAAACAACATATAAAAAGCTAATAACAAGAAAGAAAGGATTAAAGCAAAAACAACTTTGTTGTTCTCGTACTATCTCCTTCATGTGTGCCTTTATGATGTTCATATGCTTCATCATAAGTATTTTGTTTTCATAAAACAAATTGAAGACCTTCTCCCAGCCTTCCTCTTCATCATCCCATGTTTCTTCACTTGTTAATAGTTGGTGTTGCACTGGTGCAGAACTTGAACTAGCTTGTTATGTACTTATTTTCACATGAGTTTTGGAACTTATATCTCAGAGTTCTATGTGACGGATCAGCATGATCTTGACTTTCCTTAAGTGAGTGTGACTAAGAAACTCAAGAAAAACAACAGTTAGTCCCTCAATAGATACACCATAATAAATAGCAAGCATGGTAATAAGATATCTCATGCCAAGATGACTACTTTTCTTTTTGAGAAAAGTAGCTGTATTATTAAAAATATGGGTTGAAGTACATACATTAACATTATTATAAATAAGTCTTTAACAAAATGTTTGTTACTTTCATATTTATGAAACACAGTATGACACATAAACTTATGCAGTAATAGATTCTTAGGACTAAAAATGACATTATTATGGGCATTGCTCACAACATAATTACCCAACCCTATTAATTGCTTCCAATATTGTTTAACACAAAAGTTATCATGTTTTTCAATTATGTTTGACCTAATAAATCCACCAATTCCTTCCATAATGTTATAATTCAAACTATATGGCTGGCTCCTCAATCAAAACCAAAATTTATCCAATTTCTGCAAATTACAGAGTAGTATAAAATTCACAGGTTAATTCCTTACACACAATATAACTAAAATTGATAAATTTGTCTCGTCATATTTTATTACTCAAGGTCTCAATCTTATCTTTCAATCCTAATTTTCTAAAATTTCAAAATCAAAATTTCTAGGTGCGCTAACAATCCTAAAATGAAGAGTTTGTATCAAATACATTCTTCTTTCGAATACATTAGAAAAGAGGCTCTGAAATCCATAGCCCTATCACATGCACCTTTCCACAACACTTGAGTTTTCCCTTTTGGCTGTGAGCGTTTAGCACTTTTTTAATTCTTGGCACCATGAATAAGTGTATACCTACAAAATCAACTAATAACACACAAAAATACGCCAAAACACCCAATAAACGTGAAGATAGAAAAGTTCAATGAAATCTTGTAAAAACCACTATGGAGATGTGATATTTGTGTGGAAATTACTAGATATGTATAGAAGGAATGTTTATCTAGGTGAAAGAAGTAAGAAAGAAATGAAAACCTTAAGGAAAATGAAGAGAGATGTGAGAAAGTTTAAGAGTGGCTGCCATGATTTCGAGAGACAAAGTAGGTTTAAAAGTAAGAGAAAAGATAAATATAAAGGGTTAGGGTTGAAGAAGGTGAGGCAATGGGGTTAGAGGTTAGTTTTTTTCACATTTTGGCTTGGCTGGTAAGGAGCACGATCATGCTAGAAGCATTATCACAATCGTGCCTTATTAAAAAGGTCATACCTTGTCCAATTTGTTCATCTTTTTCTTCATGCAACCCACGGAACTTGTTCCCTAACTTGTAATAGCTTTAATAACAAGAAAATTAGCAACCCAAACCACTCCAAACATGAAAAGTAAAACCCTAAATACTAGAATTGAATAAAACCTAGCTATAAAATTGCTAAGTTAAGGTCTTTAGCTTAACCTTTCATCATCCAAAACTCTTTTTAATGATTTGAAAGGAAAGTAAATTTCTATTTATTAAGAAAAAATCACTTCGAAATATGGTTTGAACCTTTGTCCATTCACTTTGAAGATTCCCTTATTTTGATTTTCCAATTCCAAAGCTCTGTGTGCAAATAATTGGGTCACTTTGAAAGGTTCACTCTATTTTGATTTGAGCTTTTCGGCAACTTCAATATTGAATTGTAAAGTAAAATCTCATCTTCCACTTTGAACTATTTCTTCTTAATATGATAATCATGTACTATTTCTTTTTAATATGATAATCATGTCATTTCTTCACCCTTTCCTTATATAGCTTGGCATTCTCCTTTGCATTTAAGTGAAGTTCATCGAGTTTGTTTAGTTGTAGAACACCCAGTATGCTCTACGCTTTAATTCCATGGGCAGGTGACAAGCTTAAATGGTGTCATGCTAATAAAAGTTTTAAAGGCAGTTCGATAGGCTCATAGAGCATCATCCAGTTTCAATGCCCAATCCTTCCTTAAATTATTTAACATCTTCTCTAAGATTCTTTTAAGCTCATAATTCATGACCCCCCACTTTTCCACTTATCTACTGGTGGTACAGAGTGGCTACATGATGTGAACTCCGTATCTTTTCAAAAGAGAATAAAAATTTTTATTATAAAAGTGTGTTCCTCCATCACTTACTATAGCTCGCAGCACTCCAAATTGATTGAGTAGTCTTTTAATAAAAATCTTCTCTACTTTTCCATCATTCATTGGAGTTGCCATGGCTTCAACCCATCGTGATACATATTCCACTTTGACTAAAGTATAAGTGTTCCCTATAGAGGATAGGAAAGGTCCTATGAAGTCCAATCCCCACAAGTTGAACACTTAGACTTCTAAAATGTTAGATAAGGGCATTTCATCTCTTTTCAAAATGATCCTCCCTCTTTGAACTCAATCACATATTGCCACAAACTCTCAAGCATCCTTGAACAAATTCGGCTAATAAAATTCACATTCTAATACTCGTGTTATTGTCTTGTTCACTCTATAATGCCCCACATAGCTAGTTTCATAACATTGTGTCAATATGTCTAACATTTCTTCCTTTGGAACACACTTCCTAATTAACTCATCAGCACATGTCCGATAAAAGATCGGATCATCAATAGATAATGGGTACACTCATACTTGAATCTCTTTTTCTGCCGATAAGATAAATTAAAAGGGAGCAAACCAACTACAATGAAGTTTGCTATATCAGTGTACCATAGTACCACAAGAAGTCAAGTAATATCAGTGTTTCATTAAGGAATCACTCATTAATATCTTTGCTCTAGTCTGATTCCCCTCCTTCCAAACATGATAAGTGGTTAGCTACCATATTCTCCACTCCCTTTTTATCTCTAATCTCAATATCAAATGCATTTAGTAATAGCACCCATCAGATTAGTCCTAGTTTCATATATTTCTTAGCGAATAGATACTTAAGCTCAGCTTGAGACGTAAAAATGATCGCTATAGATCCCAAATGACCGAAACTTGTCACGTGTAAATGTTACCACTAACAACTCCTTCTTAATAATGGCGTAACTAAGTTGAGGCCCTGTTAATTTCTTGCTCATGTAATAAACCACAAGTAGTATTTTATCCTTCCATTAGCCTTACATGCGATCCACATCTTGATCGTTCGCATCGTACATGACTTCGAATGGTATTGGCCAGTCTGGTGACAGTAAGATCAGTATTGATGTCAATGTCTCTTTTAGTTGATTAAATGTAGATAGACAACTATTATCAAAATTAAAAGATACGTCCTTAACTAACAAGTTTATAAGAGGCTTAGTAATTAATGAAAAGACCTTAATAAAGTGGTGGTAGAGTCTTGAATGAACTAAAAAGGCTGGCATGCCTTTAATATTAATAGGTAGTGGAAGCTTCTCTACGACCTCCATTTTGGCTCTGTCCACTTCAATTCCTTGGAAAGAAATTTTATATCCCAATACCATGCCTTTGTGAATAATAAAGTAACACTTCTTAAACTAAATGTGATTCATTACATATTTGTAGTACTCTATTTAAATTTGTCAAGCAATGCTTAAAAGAGTCTCCAAAGACAAAAAAATAATCCACAAAAATTTTCATAGTGTCCTCTATCATATTGGAAAAGATGGACATCATACACATTTGAAATGTAGCTAAAGCGTTGCATAACCCGAAAAACATCTGTCTATAAGTAAATATTCCATAAGGACATGTGAAGGTGGTCTTTTCCTAGTCTTCTAGATAGATGAAAATCTGGTTGCAACCCAAATATCTGTCTAGGAAATGGTAGAATGAATGGCTAGAAACCCTTTCTATCATTTTATCTATGATTGGAAGAGGAAAGTGATCCTTTTTAGTCACTTTTTTGAGCTTCTAATAATTGATACAGACCCTCCATCTTGCAACTATTCGCATAAAATCATCTCCCCACATTCACTCTCCATCACAGTCATTCCTCCTTTCTTTGGTATGCATTGTACCTAGTTGATTCATTCATTATCTGATATTGAGTAGATGATACCCGCATCTAGGAACTTCACTACTTCCTTTTTTACCACTTCCTTCATATAAGGGTTTAACTTTCATTGACATTCCCTCACCACTTTACTTCCTTCTTTGAGGTTTATCTTATGCATAACTAAGTTTGGGCTTATACTTGATATATGAGATAACTTTCATCCTATGACCTTCATTTATTGCCTTATGATTTTGATTACCTTACTCTTTTGTTTCCCATCTAGCTGATTGGAAATAATGATGGGAAAAGTTTGGTCCTCACCTAGAAAGGTATACCTTAGGTGTATGGGTAAAGGCTTTAACTCCAGAGTTGGTAGTTTCTTAGTGGAAGGTGGTATAAGTGCTTTGGTTCTCATTACTATGACTTTAATGATGTGGCAGATAAGATCATAGTGGATAGACATCAGCTTTAAAAATAAAGACCATGTGAGGATCATCTGAAGATAATGGAGATCTTTATGGATATGGATGGATCATTTTTAGATAGATGTAATATTTTACCTTGTTAGTTGTGATGTAACAAAATCCTATCAGATAGAGTCTTATTTAGATATGAATGTCATCTAATTGGATAATGTGATATAATATGATAAGGATAAGATATGATGTAGGTATTTGAGTTCTATTAGGATTCTAACTTGGTCATCAAGCTAGAGGTGCCTATAAATAGCTCATTTCAGCCTTGCTCCTCACATATAGATATTGAGAGAGCATTCTTTTGTATACTTTGAGGAAAGTAATAAAGGTTAGCATTTGTTGTCTCTTTTGTGTTTCCATTATTTCCATTAAAATTTTAGTTCTTTCGTAGTTTTCTTATAAGGGTGTGAGAGCTAAATACTGCAAAGGTTGTGAGGCATTTGAGAACAAGGTTTTATGGGTCAACGGTCACGTGAGAATGTTGAATCTTACTTAAACGGACCTAAATGAGATTATCGTGCAAAAGAGTAGGCATAGCTTATGGTACAGGCATGATGCTTTCAAAAACCTTTGTAACAACCAGTATTAGAGTCACATTTTAATATGGTGGGACGCAACAATATGATGAAGCATGTCAATAGAATGGAGAGACTTATAAGGCCAATTCCTCAAAGGGAGGACGAGGTCACTCCCTACTCATCTTGGTTCTAGATTTTAGAGACACATATCCAACAATTGCAAAATCAAATAGCAGAGTTAATGAAGTAACATAAGGATTCTAGATTGGAGATCATTATCCTAAGGTGTGTCATTACAAAGCTAGATGTTGGGCATGCTGAAAGCACTTTGGTGAAAGTGTGAGAGTCGAAGTTTTTTAATGAAAAATGGGGTGTTAAGTAGATCTAGAATTTTTTGTGGGATATAGAGCAATACTTTGCAGCAACAAAGATGTCCGATTCGAGAAGATGTCAATCACTACTATATATATAGTGCAAGATGCAAAGTTATGGTAGAGAATGAGAACTTCTAATGACATCAGTACAGAAACCTCGAGAATGAGAACTTCTAATGACATCAGTACAGAAACCTCCTATTGACACTTGGAAGAAGATGAAGTAAATAAAGGATCAGTTCCTCCCCAACAACAGTTCATTGCTTGCGAGGGAAGCTTTAAAGAGATTAAAGGAAGACAACTCGATGTTGGAGTATGTGAGAAAATTCACATCTTTGATGTTAGATGTGCAAAACATGTTTGAGGAAGACAAGTTTTTCAACTTCATAAGCGGCTTGCAAGGTTGAGCATAAATGGGCTTCGGAGGAGGAATGTAAAATACCTCCCAAATGTGATAGTGGCTATGGATGCCCTGGTAAATTGTAACATCCTATCACTTGAATTAGGGTTAAAATGGTAATTATTAGGGATTAATGAGAAATTAGGAAGCATAACTCATGATTATGCATAATGTGACATACACATACACGATATTATTAATCTTGCACATTACAATTATTTGTACATGCATTCATTGACATTTTTCCGGTATTATTAATTGTTAAAAATGCAATTAAAACATGAATTGTGAAATTTGAGCTAAAATTTTATTCGGATAATAATTTGATTATTTCAAATTTTTGGTGAGTTTTTGGGAATTTATGAAAATTTAGGGTATTTTGGAATTTTTGGTGATTTTTAGAAAAATATTGATTTATGGGCCAATTATATAGTGACACGTGGCAATAATATATATGTGATAAATGGCTAATTTGTATTGTGACAAATGTTTTTTTATCTATAGTGATAAGTGGCTGATTGGGTTGAGTGACACGTGAAAATACATGCAAATAGCCACAAAGTTGGTTCTAAGTAAGGAAAGAATTACCGTAGCTTCTACTTTTCACTAAAAAGAACACCCAGCGCCGAAATCCTCTTCTATGTTCTTCATTTACAAATATTGAATCATTGTGTTTGATTGAGTTATCCTTACTGCTGGGAAGAATAGCTGATCCAAGTAAGTAGTTTTGATCGTATTTTTTTACGGTGACGAATAATTTAGATGATGGATTTAAGAATTGGGAATTGTTCAAATCTGTATTGAATGGATTATGGATTGCAATATATGAAAATTTATGTAAGTTGATGAAGAAATATGTGTCTCTGTTATGGTTTAGAACATTACGTATATGGTTGATGTACTATTCATGCATGAAAATATATGAAGTGTTAATAAAGGTGAATTTAAATGAGTTTAAAATTAAGGAAAAAGCTTAAGTGATGCAGTGCTATGGGAAAATGATACGAAAAATCCAAGAAAACAAGGTTCTTAAAACCCTCTAATCCTATTGAATCAAAACCCTGATCTTTCTATTTTAAGAACATGCTAGTTCAAACCCCAATTATATGAAATTGATACCCAAACCTAAAGAAAATAGAAGAATTGAATACGTCACAAGTGATTACCTTGATAAGTGATGCAATCCTTAAAGTAACAATAAGAAGAACACACCTTTCTTTAAGAGAATATTTCTCAATTTCATTAATCAACCAAATGATGTTTACAAGGATAAAATAAGGTATGTATACCCTTGCCAACATCCTAAACCTAAAAGGAATAGGTTATAAGACACTTTAATGCTAAAACAAGCCTAATCCTAACTAGTTTAGGAGTTTATAACCCATTAATGCAATCTGATCCTAATCGACTTAGGATTGGGCTAAACCAACTTAAATAAGAGCAAAATAACTTAAATTAACCTAAGGGGGTGGATGGGCCCAATGGATCACTCTACTTAGGCCCACATGCTTGGTTGTCCAAAACTAGCTTAAAATAAACCAAGGCATGTGACTTTTAATGAGTGCACATGCTTACTAATAAATACCCAGCCCATAACAAGTCTCTTTGGGCCTAATAAACAAAGGATAAATAACAAGCCCAATGTATTAAAATAAGTCCATAAGAATAATTGAACTTGTCTTGGAATTTGGCTAAGTATTACCCCCTCCACATGCCCTCTCTAGAAGAATCACAAGCTTGACTACTCCATTTGAATTCTCTATGGATGGTTCGGTCTTGTCATTAAGGTGTGATGTAATGTGACTTTGAACAAACCCTTGAAGTACTTGTTTAAGCCTTGCTGCACGTTGCCTTGTAATAGGTCCATTTGGCAAAGTAAGCTTGTCTTGGCATGTTGTACCTTAATCTCCATTGCCATGGCTTCTCGTATCAGTTAGCCTCGACAAACTTGTCCTAAAAGGTCCTTGGAAATACTTCCATAGTTTCATCATGGCAAAACATTAGTTTGCCTCGGCAAATCCACCATTGCTCCCAAAGAATTTTTCCTTCTAAATCCAATGTTTTTAACTATGCTTATGTTTTTGTGACTACGGAGTTGGGCTTTAGAAATGGAGTCCAACACTTTATCAAAGACTTTTTCAAGATTGCTCAGCCCTTATATATATTACTGCAAAAAGAAGTGACATTTGAGTTGAAGATGCATGTAAAGCAGTGTTTGACAAGAGAAAGGGCTTCCTAAGATCTGCATTCATAATTTAGTCACCAATTCTTTTCAAGATTATATGTGATGCAAGTAACCAAACTATTGATGCTGTTCTTGAGAAAAAAGTTGGAAATGCTTCTCATATTATCTATAATGTTTCGAGAACAGTTGATAGTTTACAAAGCAACTACAACACCATGAACAAAGAAATTCTATTTATTGTTTTTATTTTAGAAAAGTTATGCCTATATTTACTTATAACTAAAGTAAATGTTTATTATGATCATGTAACTTTTAAGTATTTAATCTTCAAGAAAGAGGTGACTCCAAGGCTCCTAAAAGAATAGGCTATAAGGTGTAAGAGTATAGATTATTTTGACCTACTTTGTTTTGGTAAACATTTTGTAAAGCTTGTGAACATTGTTAGAAAACTAAAAATTTAGAACACAGAGATTAAATACCATTTAAAAAACATTCTTGTTTGTAAATATTTTATGTATGAGTATCAATTTTATAGAACTTTTTCTCTCTTCATATGGCATTACTTACATACTTCTTGACGTCGATTATATTTCAAAATTGGTGGAAGTAAAAGTTACCCGTACTAATGATTATAAAATGGCTGTAGATTTTCTTAAGACTAACATCTGCATCACATCACATTTGGGACCCCAAGAGCTATAAATTATTAATAATAATTTTTATAATTTTTTAGATCAAATTTTCAAGTATTAAATTTTTTAGAGAAATTAAAGTTCAAAATTATTAAATCCTCTCACTAATTATAATATATTTTAAACAAAAGTTAAAATATACTTAATATTTTCTCATAATTGAGGTATAATCTACTTTAAATGATTTCTCTTTTTAACGTAGAGAGCAACCTCTGCTACTCTCAAACTCACCATATTTTGGATTACTCACCGAAGCGGCTATTATAGGCAGAACACGATAACTTTTTACCGATAATTCTCAACATCTAAATATTTTTTAGTTAAGCCCTGACCCATTTCTAGGTTTCGATTTGAAAAGCAAATTTGTCAAGTAGTTTCGTGATTGAGGAAAGAATTTATTGCGAAATACTGCACAGAATCTCATTTTGGTTCCTTAAAAATAGTGACCATCATCAATTATGGTTAATCACAATAATAATATGTAAGTGTGGACTTATTGTTGAGTTTCAAAAAATTAAAGGGGTAGGAGTTACAGGAAGTCCCGTCTTCCTAGTTCCTTCAGGCGGTGGTAGACATTTTAGTCACTGAACAAATGAAAGGAAAATTCCGGCTTGTAATTAACTAACCATTATTTGCTAGATGTCTCCATAAAAAACTCAAATTTAGGACAGATATCTTTTGATTTTTAAAATTTAATTGATTCTTTATTGACCAGTAACTTCTATGGAAAATGTTTAAATGTTCACATTCTATTATTTTAAGAAACATACAAAAGGACACGTTATTAGCTAATTGAGCTTTGGCTTGAACACGAATGCCATAAAGACATTTCAAATTGAAACGAGCTAGAATCCTCTCGGTGTCGGTATTGACTTAACAAATTGAAATGAGTTGATATCAACATGCTCTTCGTCTTCTTCATTTGCTCTTTCCCATGACCAAATTAATCTGAACCTTCTACAATATTGCCTGTCCCAAACGCAATTAGAATCCATTTACTGTGCAGATATGAACCAAATCCATCTGAAAATCTGCTCCTAAGGCATCATGCCAATTTGAACGAAGCACATCTTAAGCTCTTCGCAATGAATACGATGGAAACAACCACATAAAAACTGTACGCACATAAAGCTCACTCGTCTAATGAATACAGACCACAATCAAATACAGCTACAGTCTACACATGTGATCTCGAAATTAAGAATGATCTACATGCTAGAAGAACCACCATGGCATAACCTAAAACCAATAACAATCCAACACTCATGATGCATTACAAACAATCGTATGATATGCAATGACCATTCCAAGCCCAATTTACATTTTAATTCATTTTCTTTCTTTGTCCATCGCAACTACGTGAGGAAGTCTAGAGTCACATGGAAGCAAAGGCTCACAAGAACCAACAAGAGGATCAATCTGCTTTGGCATGCCAGATTTGTTAACCATACTTTGCCCACCAGCTGTAAGTGGCGCAGAAGACATACCACCAATGTTGTTGCTTCCATTTTCATTTTGTGTAGTTGTAGGAACTGGAACTGCAGGGTTGGTGGGGAACCCGTTATTTAGTGTTTGTATATGAGGGGCGTGGGAGTCAAAATTAGGAACAAGTTTTGGATGGGGAAAGAATTGGCTGGAGTTTGGCTGCACTGGTCCAGTAACGACACGAGCGCCATCAGCTTGGCCAGCCATGATAGGCAAGTTGGATCTCGCCAGAAGCATTGGGTTCAAACCTGTCACTCGTTTAACTTGTTCTTCAGCCATCTTGACCTGTAAATTGCACATATTTTAGACACCTGATAGATGTGGTCAATGTAGAAGTCCCATCAACTAAATTCACATAGCATTTCACAACATCAAATACAATAATTATATTAGTTTTCGAAAAACAATCTAGTGCAAGTCAAATGGTAAAAAAACTAAGACCACGGCACCAAATAACTGATATCAAGCAAAGCAACCTCAATTATACGCCATCAAATTAATGTTATTTTGACACCATGATAGTTGTGAAACTCAATGCCTTTGAGAGATCTACAGCAGTGCAGATTGTTCCAAGGATGCTCCTTGTAAAACTCAAAATTGTTTTACAAACTTTTGCTAAAAGATCCATTCTCACAGACATTAGGGTCATACAGAATAGATTCAAAAAGTTAATTAGTAAGCAATTCCAGGTGCTCAAATGGACCTTTAAACTGATGAAGTAGAAACACATCAATTTACCTTTGCTCTTAAAGTTTCAATATTAGCCCTCAAAATCCTGTTGTTAACAACAGCCTCATCACACTTCTTATTTATATCAGTGTGGCGTGATAGCAACGATGAACGTTCATCCCTCAGCTGACCAACCTATAAAATATATCATAAAAGATAGAAATCCTTGGAGAATAAGTAAACCATAGAAACCCTTAAAGAATAATAAACCAATGAATAAAAATGTAAAACAAAGAATGGGTCTAGAAGTAAAGTGCTGGGTAAAACCTGTGATTCAAGTTCATTCAGCTGCGCTTGTTTCCTTTTTCTTGAGCGTCTGGCAGACTCTCGATTTGACTGCATCCTGAGCAATCATCAAAATTTGCATAATAATTGTCTTAGGGCAATCCCTTTTGTATTGTGATACGAAACTAAATATTATCAGCTTTGCATGCCTTCACACCAAAAGATAAAAGAGTAGAAAGTGGAGGAATATCAGTTAAAACATTTCAGGTATGAACAAAACTGATCCAACTTTTCAAGATGGACAGAAACAAATAATTTTGAGACACTACCATTTATTGCAGAAGAGTATCCATATAACAATACCACATAGTCAATGATTGCTTTGTTGCCAAAAGCACAAGCTGTCAATATGTCATGACTATCCATCCAAATAATGGATAAAATGCTTCCTTTTCCATTAGAAATAATCTCTGGAAATAGATAAAACGAAGCAAAAGACAGTAAGAAGATTGGGTCACCTCCTTGCACGCTTAGCATCGACAGGATCCATGTCTTCATTAGTTCCTGTGTCTCCTTCAAGATCATCATCTTCTGAATCTTCCTTAGATGATCCGCTAGTTGTTTGCCTGACTTGAGTTTCTTCATGTTTCTGCATAACATGTAATGTTTGAATTTTAACTGATTCTCCATTAGGTACATTTTGACCCGTTGGTATAACACATCCTGTACCTGTAATGATCCAATTCATATTTGATAATATATCTGTGGGGAAAGAAACACATTTCATACAGTGCATAAACAAATTCGTGAAGTAAGGTGAAGCATTACATATCATCTACATCTTGCCATATGAGAATGATAGGAGATTTACAACATCCCTTTAAAATAGGAGATCTTACCTTAGAAGGAGTCTATTTAAATAACTAGTAGGTCTATTCTTGTTAGAATTATTATCCTAAATAAACTAGTAGGTCTATTCTTGTTAGGAGACTTATAATTGATGTAACCAGCCTTTATATAAGGCTAAGTTATTTATGAATAAAGTATCAGACAAATTGTCAGAGAAATATTGCCTAGAGGACGAGACCTTGTCATGAACAGGTCTCCTTGCGTAGAAACATAGGATCTTCTAAAAAAGGAAAGAACTCCAACAAGGGAAATCAAGAGGATTCCTTGGTGGATCGTCCCGTGACTAGATCCTACGCCCGAGCTCCCGTGACTAGATCCTACACTCGGTGTATTTTTGCCTAGGCAATATCCATAAGCAACGCTTCAGCTTGGGCAACAACCAAAAGCTCTCAAGCCAACCCTGCGGCTGTTAACAATCGAGACAACAACATCAGGAAGTTCTCCAACATTGGTCTCCAGTATAGGAAGTAGTCCAGGCTCGTTTTTCAAGCATTTGTCAAGGGAGGAGATGGCTGAAAGATGAGCAAAGGGACTTTGTTTTATATGTGATGAGCCATACTCTAGGGAACACAAGTGTAAGCCGCTATTTTGGCTTGAAGTGACAAACTCGGAGGAGGAAGATGAACCGCTTCAAGCTTGAGGACAAGCTCCTTGTCGAGGAGGAGAGTAATGATAGGAGTTTACAACATACCTTTAAAATAGGAGATCTTACCTTAGAAGGAGTCTATTTAAATATTTAGTATCATAACTAGTAGGTCTATTCTTGTTAGAAGTATTATCCTAAATAAACTAGTAGGTCTATTCTTGTTAGAAGTCTTATCCTAAATAAATTGATGTAACCAGCCTCTATATAAGGCCATGTTATTTATGAATAAAGTATTAGACAAATTTTCAGAGAAATATTGCTTGGAGAACAAGAACTTATCACGGACAGGTCTCCCACTTGCGTAGAAGCATAGGGTCTTCTAAAACAGGGAAGAACAACAAGGGAAATTAAGAGGATTCCTTGGTGGATTGCCCCGTGACTAGATCTTACACCCGGGACCATATTAGAGATAGGGATTCTATTTTTCACAAAATATAGTGATAAACTTGAGATCAAATATGTTAAATATGCTTTTTGTTCAACTAATTAACTTATGATACATTGTTTATGAAACCAGAGATCAACCAAGATGACCTAAAGTTTTAAAATAGCTAATCATGGGCTTCTTAATTCAAGATCAAACCTGACCTTTCCCACTATAAACCTCCAGTAGATTATTTATGAGCCAAGAGCTCTTGCTTGGGAATAAAAGCATGCAAGTATTCCTGCAACACTTCTCCAAAATAAGGACAGCCAATAGACATTCATGTTCTTTTAATTCAAAAACCAAACCCATGTGTCAAAGATTGGTGCAACAAAATGGACGGTGGTCACAAACAGTGCTTATATTTTGAAGTTATGCCGTTAAATTTTCATCTATGCCTTAACAATCCATATGTCGATCCAGATGATATGATTTAAATGTGTTAACAATTCATAATCTAAACTGGCTAATTGAATAAATCTCCCCAGTCAATATGCTCTAGCACAATTGACATTTACCCTCCCCACAAATGCTAGTAAGGTTCATGTCACTTCACTTATAATAAAAGAAATTCCTCATTCATAACACCTCAGATTCTCCAAAAACTTTTAGCGGTTAATGTATACATCCAAGTTCTCAACAAAACCGACATACACAGCAACTTAACATCTTTGAATAAGTTCAGATAACGAAGAACTGAAAAGCTCAGCGAGTCAACAGCGTCGCATAGTAAAAAATGGCAGCTATAACAATAATCAGCAATTATGCGAGATACTCTAAAGTTCTCACCGGAATCTTGTGATCCTGACGGAAAATTAACATCATCCAATCTTTGGCCTTTAGCTAAAGAAGGAAAGTCTTCTATCTTTGTACCCAATACCTACATTCACATCCACGTTCAAAAACTCCAAGTCGAATACATGCATAAACACAACAAAATGACTCATAAATTAACTCCCTCTTCCCTAAACATATATACCCCGCTCATGGCCACAGCTGCGCATTCCAAGTAGAGTTTGGATTTGAGAAGCTTCCGGTACTCGTCGGAATCATGAGGTACAGTAGGCGGCGAAGGAGGATGGTGGTACTGGTATCGTGCGTTTAGAATCTCAACTACATCATCGTCGCAATTCTTGCGCCGAGACGACGTCGTCGATTGTGAAAGCGTAGACGGCGCTGTGATGTTGTCACTGGCGGAGGAAGAAGCTGAGCCGCCGGAGAGTCCTTCGAGAAACTTCTCGAGGTCCCACTCGGACGCGCTCCGGTTCATCTCGTTCGCCGGAGATTGCCAAAAGGGATCGGAAAAATCATCCACTGGGAAAACACCGTTCATCTTTATCTTGATTTGTGAATTGCTTTTCCTTGCCAACTTGTCCGACTTTCTGTAAAATTTTTAGAAATCAGAAATGAGTCACGTGTAAATCGGCACACGATGCCTGTCACGCACGTAACGATGTCGTCCAAATGAATTATTATTTCATTTTAAGGATGTTTTCTAGGAAAGAAAATTTTCATTCCAAAAACATAAGAATGACAAAAATACACAATCATATTAGTGTATAAAACTAAAATAGAACCATATTTTAGAATGATAAAAATAAATTCTCAATTATCTTCGTAAGAACTATCTTAATGGCATTGACAACCATTTTATAGAAAGAGCACGAAGACAATTACCGCAAAAATCTTATAGTTTTAAATGAGTACCAAATATGGTCGACTATAAAATTGCCACAAATCAACTTTGATTATTTTTTATTAGTCTATGTGTTCATTAGTTCCGGTTTTTCCTTTAAGATCTGAATCTTCCTTAGATGAGCCACTAGTTGTTTGCTTGACTTGAGTTTCTTCATCTTTCTGCGTAACATTACAATTTTAACTGATTCTTTATTAGGTACATTTTGAACCACTGGTATGCCACATCCTATACTTATAATGATCCAATTCACATATATCTGTAGGGAAAGAAACATATTTCATACAGTGCATAAAACAAATTCGTGAAGCATTACATATCATCTACATCTTGCCATATGAGAATCACAGGAGATTTATAACAGCCCTTTAAAATAGGAGATCTTACCTTAGAAGGAGTCTATTTAAATATTTAGTATCATAACTAGTAGGTCAATTCTTGTTAGAAGTCTTATCCTAAATAAACTGATTTAACCAGCCTCTATATAAGGCTATGTTATTTATGAATAAAATATTAGACAAATTATCATAGAAATATTGCTTGGAGGATGAGACCTTGTCACGGACAAGTCTCCTTCTTGTGTAGAAACATAGGGTCTTCTAAAAAAGGAAAGAACTCCAACAAGCGAAACCAAGAGGATTCCTTGGTTTATGCAAAGTGTTGAGCCATACACGATGTACGACTCAAGAAATATCCAAAATGAGCTTAGGGCGTCTATGTTGCAAAGTGTTGAGCATCATTTTTAGCAGATGGAGGCAGAGGCTCGACTGCCCAATTAGAAGAGATGAATCATCAATTTAGGGAGCTAGGAAAGGAATCAAATTGTAGGGGGTATAGAGGTGGGGCGAGCATCATTCATGATTAGGCTAGCTGAGGGGAGAGGTTGAACCAAGGGCATCCCGAGGCCCGGATGGTGCCGCATTCCTCGAAGTTAGAATTCCTTACTCACAATGGTCTAGAGGACCCTCTGGTTTGGTTGCACTGTTACGATCAGTTTTTCAGAGCCAATGGACGGCAGAAGAGAAACGAGTAGACTTGGTTGCATTTCACTTGACAGGGGAGGGAGGCCCAACTTTAGTATTACCAAGTGGAACAAGAGATACCAAGAATTTTGTGGGAGGATTTCAAGTCACAATGCAACACACGATTTGGTCCCCCCTTAAGCACTAACCCGCTAGGAGAATTAGCCAATCTCAAACAGACGAGTACTGTTGAGGAGTACCAATGTCAATTTCAAACCTTATTAACACGCACCACTAGTCTCTGACCCAAATGACAGGTGGACCTCTTTACAACTGGAATAGTTGATGAGATACGGATAAATGTGGAGCTGCAGGGGCCGAACACGCCAGGGACAACCATGAACATGGCAAGGACTTTGAGCTCAGTGTATTTCTACCTGGGCAATAGCCATAAGCAACGATTCAACTTGGACAATAGCTATAAGCAACGATTCAGCTTGGGCAACAATCAAAAGCTCTCGGGCTGACCTTGTGGTTGTTAATAACTAAGACAGCAAACCCCTGGGACGTTCTCCAACATTGGTCTCCAGTATAGGAAGTAGCCCATCCTAGTTTTTCAAACGTTTGTCATAGGAGGAGATGGTTAAAAGATGAGCAAAGGGACTTTGTTTTAATTGTGATGAGCCATACTCTTGGGAACACAAGTGTAAGCGGTTGTTTTGGCTTGAAGTGGTAGACCCAAAGGAGGAAGGTGAACTGCTTCGAGCTTGAGGACAAGTTCCTTGTCAAAGAGGGGCGTAATGACAGGAGATTTATAACATTCTTTAAAACAGGAGATCTTACCTTAGAAGGAGTCTATTTAAATATTTAGTATTATAACTAGTAGGCCTATTCTTGTTAGAAGTATTATCCTAAATAAACTAATGTAACTAGCCTCTATATAAGGCTATGTTATTTATGAATAAAGTATCAGATAAATTATTAGAGAAATATTGCTTGGAGGATAAGGCCTTATCACCGACATGTCTCCCTCTTGCATAGAAACATAGGGTCTTTTAAAAAACAGGGAAGAACTCCGACAAGGGAAATTAAGAGGAGTCCTTAGTGGATCATCCCGTGACTAGATCTTACGCTCGAGACCATATAGGAGATACCATAAAACATACAATAGACTGTAATAAGAAGGGGGAAAGATAGCCTACAGGGAATCTATTTTTCACAAAATATAGTGATGAACTTGAGATCAAATATGTTACATATGCTTTTCTTCAACTAATTAACTTAAGATACATTGTTTATGAACCCAGAGATCAACTAACATGACCTAAGGTTTTAAAATAGCTAATCATGGGCTTTTTAATTTAAGATCAAACCTGATCTTTCCCACTATTAACCTGCAGTAAATTATTTATGAGCCAAGAACTCTTGCTTGGGAATAAAAGCGTGCAAGTATTCTTGCAACATTTCTCCAAAAAAAGATAGCCAATAGACATTCCTATTGTTTTGATTCAAAAACCAAACCCAAGTGTCGAAGATATCCAAGCATGGTACAACAAAATGGACTATCATCACAAATAGTGCTTATATTTTGAAGTTATACTGTTAAATTTTGATCTATGCCTTAACTATCCATATGTTGATCAAGATGAGATGATTTTAATGTCCTAGCAATTCATAATTTAAAATGGCTAATTGCATAAATCTCCTTCGTCAATATGCTTTAGCACATTTGACATTTACCCTCCCCACAAATGCTAGTAAGGTTTACGTCACTCCACTTGTAATAAAAGAAATTCATCATTCATAACACCTCAGAATCTCCAAAAACTTTATGAAGGAATTATATGAACAGATCATAAACTATAGGATCGATTGTATATGCATGGAGGAACAAAACATACATACTTGATGATTTGTTATATTCCACCGGTTAGAGAACGCCGAATCAATATTTCTCTGTTAAAAACCAAATACCCAGAGTCTCTATGTGTTCAAACCGTTGCCTTATATATCATCTGTGAATAACTACCGGTAGTAGTTATTCATGCCAGATGACCATTTGACCCATTATGGGTGTAA
>JAOSBK010000004.1:14599992-14614112 GCA_027568895.1 Erythroxylum shatona
GCTGTCAAGCTCACCCCCTTTCATCCTCATCTCCAGGTATCGAGCAGGAGATCGGATGAAAGAAAGTCAAGGCTTTTATTCGATTTTTTATATCTTGTATTTTGTGTAATTTGGAGTTTGGTTTTGGATTTGTATATGGCTTGGAAAGCCATTAATGTCTTCTAAGCATTTATTTTCGTGATGTACATGAATTATGGATTTGCATATGGGATTGTGATGTAAATTTGTGTGGATATGGTATGTTAATAGTATATGGATAGGGTGAATTATGAATTTGTATTTTGAATTGAGGTATGAATATGATTAGCATATGATTATGAATGGGATTGCTTGTGATATGGATTCCGGACGGGAGGTCCGATGATACTGATTATTGATTGAGAATTATTGAAGTGCTTTAGTTATGTATGAGTTTTTTATGTTGGGATTCCGGACAGGAGATCCGATGAATTGTGTTGATTAAGCTGGATATATAGAAATGCTAATTGTGTATGTCTTGTTTGTGAATAAGACATGTGTGATTGTTTTTATGGCAAAAGAAAATAAGAATAAGAGTTTTAAAGATGAGATTGTGATATGCTTGATTAAGAGAAATCAAGTAAATTGAGTTTTTAATTGAGGATGAATTTTTCAAATGGGAAATTAGATCGCTTTGTATGACAATGAATAAAGATGAATAATATGAAAAAGAAAGAAAATTTTTTTATACCAATTCGGATTGTTTTAGACCGATTGTCCTATGGTTTCCAACGCGATAGTTTTTAAACTAATTGTTTACGGATGTCGGAGTTAAGTTTTTTGTTCTTAAGAGATTTGTTTTCGTCGATTCCGATCCGTTTTATGTTTCACCTTTGTTCCCGATTTGATTTCTTTGTGTTTCGCTTATGTTTTAGGTTGCATTCGTTTCCTATCCGATTTGTATTTCGCATTTGGTTTGCTTTTGGATTTCGTTCGTTCATTCGCATTTGTTTTGGCCCAATTTGGTTTTGAGATCCGTTTGATTCGTTCCACCCTTTTGTTTTTCGCTTTCGTTTTTTGTTTTTCCGGTTGGGGTCCGGTATAGAAATCGGGTCCCAACAGAAAATGAGGTGCGTTGATGTCTCATCACTACTCTTATGGATTTTCACTCTTGTTTTATTAGACATTTATTCTCGAAGAACTTAGATCATTGTTAAGCATTGAGACACACATGTGGTTCAAAGGTATAAGGATCAAATGTATTAACCGTTAGGAACTATGGAAAGAACTCTAACAGTGAGTTCATATTGTGATTTAGCTGTGTTGTATTTTTCAATATGAACATATGTCATAGAAATTTGTAGGAATGCTGATGCATTCAGTTTGTGGATGTACAACTCTTTCTGTGTTAAGATAATGCTTTAAAAGTTATTTTATGAAAGAACTAAAACCAAGTAGAAGTTCTTAGAATAGTTGTTTCAGATTGATTGTAATGATATATGTTGTGCCTTGAAATTAGTAGGGTGTGGGAGTAGGTCGTTCGTGTTCATGAATGTGGATTTTAAAAAAATAATTTTTAGTTATTTACCAACGAAAAAAGTTTGTCGATAAATTTATTAAATTTATCTATAGAAAGACCGTCGGTAAATTTACCGAGTAAATTTACCAACCAAACACAACATAGAATAATCATCGATATATTCACTTACGGTCTAAAATTTTCATCGGTAAATTTACCGACGACCATTTCTTAGACATATTTTTTCGTCGGTAAATTCTGTCGCTAAATATCATTTCTGACATAATATTTAGACTTCTTTTGGTAATTTTCCATCGCTATTTCCCCTTTTTCTTGTAGTGTTGCATGATCTTGGTGTTATTAGAAACTTAAGACAAAGTGGAGCAATTGTCTAAAAGAAAGCATTACGTAAATACTCCATTTACCTTGTCATAATGATCATACAAAGTAAAATAGAAACTTAGTTTTAAAAAAAAGATGGAATAGTTAATAAGTGTATGAATTCTGGAATGTTTGGAGTAAACTTGATATTTATATCAGTTTATTAAAGAAATATACCTGAGAATTTGTCATACATTTATAAATGTGTTTATTCAGTTAAATGAGCAATATTGTAATGTGAAAATGTATGTGATTATATATAGAAGAGAATATTGAGTGACAGCTTCCAGACATTGCCGAGACATCAAGGCAATCAGCTAAAGGAAGCAATTATGAGTAACCTAAGATGGTCTCACTTTGATTTGTTATGCTTGATATTAAATTGAATTGATTTGTGTTGTATGTGTACTGAATTTTAGACATTAAAAGTTTGAGACATTTGATGTATGAATACAACATTGGAAGTGCTACTTGTATATGAATGTGACATAATACTTGTTTCTCAATGTAAATGTTGAATCTATAATAAATAATTGATGATTGTGTTTTGCGAACTTGTATTAAAATGATGAATTGTATGGACTATATGATTGAAATAAGACAATTGTGAACAAAGTGTTTCGTGATATGACTCGATGATAATCAAGTTGATGTGAATTACATGATAACATGAAATATTGTGTTATGTGATAAGAGTGAACCGTCGAGGATGGTTACTTTGCTGAGTTCGCAAAACTCACCAAATTAGCAATGTTGACAATTTTAGAATCAAAAGAATGATGACTTAACTATTAAGACTGCAAAGAAGAAATTTTGGACTGCTTTTGGATACAGTTTATGGCTTAAAGGTCGGTTAGTTAGGACTGAAGGATTAGTTTTTAGTTTTTGGTTATTTCCTCATGTATGTAGCATACTTTGTAAACTGAGTGTTGGTCGTTAATAATGTATAAATATGAATGATGGATTTAATGTTACATTGTAAATAATGTTTTATCAAATGAATTAAAGAAACTTTTAGATTTTAGTTTATACACTATTTATGATTTTGCTTATGATGCCATGCGATAAAGTAAAGATGAGATAGTTAACACACCACTTCTGTCGGGCATGTGCACGTATGACCATAGGGTGTACGTACGTATGTCAGATGGGAGTGGGGTGTTACAAGAAGTATGTGTCATGTGCATAGTTATCTATTCCTTAGTCCTCTTAGTTGGCAAGGGCTAGCTTCCTTTGTCTTTAAGTGTAATATTCCTTCAATTTCTTTTAATTTATTTCTTCCTATTCAGTATTCTTCCTTCTAATTCATATTCCACTTACTGTCCTCTGGTTAGAATAGTCCTCTGATTAGAATAGCGGCATTTGAAAGAATTGCTCACTTATTTCTGCTTCCTCTTGGCAGAACACACATATTGTTACCAACCTATGAATTTTTGTAGATGATTAGTGTGTTTATCTTTATAATTATTATCAACAGTATGAACATATTACGATAAATTCTCTAAGAATGCACTAAGCCTCTCACTACAATTCTTTTCCATCAGGTTGATAGCAAGTTGCTCTCTTGTACTTGCAACTATGAGCTTAATAAGGGAACTTAAACATATAGATTGTCTTGCAAACCTTTTGTTATTTCTCTCTTTTCAAATATCTTGGAAACAAGTTGTAGTTGCCATCATGTATCTCTTGTAAGATATCAGTTAGGATGTTTTAGCTATAGCTAATTGTGTATAAAGATTAAATTTTATGCCACATCTCTTTAGAAAATCTGCATTTGAAAAATAAATGATTTCTATCATCCTTCTCTAAATTTCATAATACACAATGTTTAGATAAGGGTAAAAAATTCATTCAATCCATAGTGTTGAGTTTATTCAATATAGCTAACCAAAGTAAAAAACCTAGCATTCAGTTTAGAGACCTTGCTCCAAACTAGTTTACACCAACTTATTCTTATGCTTGACCCATATACTATCTCTTTTGTAATTTTGTTTATAATTTTTTGATATAGATATTCCATTCCATTAATAAATGTCTTCATCTCTATGGTATCTTTATTGAGGGATTGGCAAAATTCTTAACTCATATGAGGAAAGAGACTAATTTTCATTTTAAATTAACTCCTAAACCTTGGTTTTCTTTAAGAACCTATCTAGGGAATCCCTTACCACCTGATTGTGTATTAGGGCCCTTTGACTAGTCCCGTTGTCATGCTATATGGAAACCCTATCCCCTACCCCTATTCTATATATAACATATTGTTGAACCTCTTCTCTCAAATTGAGTATTTGATTGAAGAACCATGAGTAACTATCTTTATTATTAATTGCTTACAAACTTCCACTCTTTAATATATAGCTATGAACCCATCTGAGCCACAAAGATTCTTTTTCACTTAAGATTCTCCAAATTCTCTTCAGCATTATATATTTATTTATCCTTTTGGTCATCTCCAAGCTTAATCCTCCAACTTCCTTTGGTTGGCATAAATGCTTCTATCTCACTTTAGTCATTCCTTTCTCTCCATTTCTTTTACCCCATAGGAACTGCTTCATCAATTTTTCCATAGTTTTAACAAACCTTTTTGATAATAATATATGAGAGCACCAGTAGGTTTGCATTAACATAATAACAAAAATCAAAAGTTGAAGTTTACCTCCATAAGAAAGAGTTCTATTTCTAAGCCCTAGTCTTTTTTATATCTTTTCAATCAGAGGGAGACATTCTCTATATCTTAGTGTAGGACCTCGGCCTTTCGGGCCTCGCGTCCACAGGACCTCAGCCTCTCGGGCCTCGCGTCCTCCAAAGGGCCTCAGCCTCTCGAGCCTCACGCCCACCCGCTTGCAGATATTGTTCGCTTTGGGCCTCGGCCTCTAGGGCCTCCCTCACGGTTTTGCTTTTGCACAGGACTTCCCAGGAGGTCACCCATCCTGGTACTACTCTGGCCCTAGCACGTTTAACTTCAGAGTTCTGATGGGATCCGGTGCATTAGGGCATGGAAAATGCATCTACAAGGGAGAGGTTTCCACATCCTTATAAGGCATCCTTATAAGGCATGCTTCGTTCTCCTCTCCAGTCGATATGGGATGCCTATGGCGCATAACAGATCTATCTAGGCCATCCCAAAAGTCCCAGCTGATCGACCTGTGAGCCATGACTTCTCTCGCCAAAACAATCTACACGGCTAGAAAAATCCCTCTGAAGCTAGGAGTCTACTCTCGGTCCTGAAAAGACAACGTTGCAATTTTGGTGAATGAAATGAGGAAAAAGTTGGTTTCAAAAATTTGTGATTTTTATATTGATGTTTTATTATGATGCCATGTGAAGTAATTGTAGTAATCGTTCGTAGCTCACCCTTATCGTAAGATATGTACCGGAATGACCTGCGGGCGTCCCGGTGTGTACCCTGCTGTAAGGGGGCGCTACAACATGAACCATTGAACTATGTACACATGCATGCTGCCACTGAATAGCCATTAAGCCACATATATAACATTTACATGTTGCTAATTAATACCCATTAAATAACATACATAAGACATGGATATAGATGTTGTTTTCCTCTCCATTTACCATGTTGTTTTTCTCTTCATTTAACCATACATTTAGCTCAAACATTCACACAATTCACAAGGGAATTAATGTTTCTAGCTTAGGCATTCACGTGACTAGCTAAAGAGGATGGACAAAAGTGGTTTAACATACCTAAAAACATATGGTAGTTTGCTGTCCATTTTTTCTGCACACAGCTAGCATTGATGAAGATGTCCACGATTTCTAGCTTAAACACCATATTGAATTTATTTCCTAAAGGCAGTAACTTGGAAGACCTATGCATGAAGGGAGTAGCTGCAATTGTTCTTCAACAATTCTGGTCCAAAGGAGACCTAAAACTTTGTGGAATGAAGGTGGAGCAGCTCCTCTATCATCTTTATGTATGCTACATGTTGAAGAGGGTTGTCCACACATTGCAAAGTTTACTTCAAACAACTGTCCACTATTTTAATTCTCACCATCTTTATTTAATTAAGCCACTAACTTGTTGTATCATCCATGACAATTCTTATCTTCCACATATTACAAGGTTGTTTTGATTTTGTCTCACTAAAAGGACACATGTCCTCCACACCATACATTGGTCTCATATGTAATGAATTTTATGTCCCTCACGTCTACTCCTTCATAAAAGTTACAACATATGGTTTTTTTAATGCATTTTTGTTCCAAAATAATAAGAATTTCTTCATTTACATGACAACTAACACTTAAAGCCCATTCATATGTACATTTATTATTTCTTGTCCAAAATAATTAAGTGACTTAAGAAAAACCTGTCCAGTTTTGGTAGAAATTTCATGTCTACTTAATAACATGTTACATTTAAATATATCAACATATAAGTTGGATCGATTTACTTTCAGTATTCATAACTATGACTGATTCTTATGTCCTTATGTTTCAACCTAAGAATGCTTCAAATTTACCCTTTAATAATTTAAAACAAGGTCAATCTTGATCTATCATAAATCCATTCGATTGAATTAATTTTTGGCCTATTTCCATGCCAGTCAACTCCAATATTTTTCGACTATCATTTGACTTTAATACTTGTCATTCAAGGTTGGGTTCCTAATTCACCTTTTAACAAAAATAAAATTTACATTAGCCCGAAAACATCATTCACACGAAATGAAATTTAATAAACACGTGAAAAGAAAAGTTTGTAGTTTTATAGTGAGCTTATAAATAATAATACAAAATGTGAAATGAACCTTGATATTCTTTTTTTTTATTTTGATCTTCATTTCTTATATTATAAACTTTAACTTCTCTTGTTCAATTTCATACGCTATCTTCTTGAGTTTATAGCTTCATTTTGTTTTAACATTTCTTTTTATTAAAATAATAAACATATTAGTATTAATTATGTTTCGTTATTATCAAAACACTAATTGGAATCTCTTTTGGCTAAGTAATCTCCACCTTTTTAATGATGATAATACATTTTTGATAGGGTTAATTACTAAAAAAATTTCAAAATTTCTAAAATTTCTTAATTATAGCCTGAACTTCAGAAAGTGAAAATTAAATACTCAAACTTTCAATTTTTTACAAAGATAACTAGACGTTAATGTCTCCCTTAATAGAGTTAAGGTGACAAGGCATGTCAGACATATTTTCTAACACGTAGGATGCTAAGTGTAATGGATGTACATGTCTTAATTTTATAAAAGTTAATTAATTATTATTAAATAAAACAATTACAAGAAGAAGAAAAAATACTTGAGTCTAAACCATCTAATTTCATTCATCGTAGAAGGAAGCCATCTCGAACCACCTTCTGCTAATCCTCCAACTTGCCTACTATTCAGGCACCACTTTGCCCATCATCTATGAACCCAATTGCCCATTTTCTGTAAACCCACTCGCTTACTTTCTCCTCACCAAATTCATCTTGGTCAGTGATTATAACCTTATGGCTTGTCCTACACTTTCCCTAAGCCAAGTCTGCATTAACTAAGAATATGTTATAGCTCTTTCTTTTGAAATTAAGGCACATAAAGCTTGATGCATCTTGTATTTGTTCCTAACATAAATAGTATCCAAAGATGCAATGTACCATAAATTAATGGGGTCATGCCTAATTTTGGCATCTACCCAAAACAAATTCTTTAATTATTGATCTTTGCACAAAAAAGTTTGATTTTTCATTTGAGTAAAGAAATCAAACAAAATATTAGCATCTGTAGCATTAAATATCAAAGTCTGAACATTATCAAATGAATTTTTTAGGTTATTCTTGAGATTAATAATGCTCTTGTAGTTAACAAGCTATTAAGTGATTTCAACATAAATCCTTCCAGTTTGTTCACTTACTTCTTGGGTAGGTAAAAGTTCATGATTATGCTCCTTCACAAAACTATTAATAATCCATTTTCTATATACCCATCTTTTACATGCATGCTAGCTTTGCAGTTACTCTTTGAACATGATCGTTAGCTAGTTTCATTTTTGGAATCTTGCTTGATCTATCTATAACATGATCAGTTAAAGGATTTATCACACTCTCTTTAGTTCCATACCTCTAATAAGCAAATTTTACATAAATGAATTCCCTTGATGATTAATCAAAATTTACAAAATTATGATGTGCACATCCATTACACCTAGCATCCTATGTGTAAAAAAACATATCTAATGTGGTTTGCCACGTTAGCTCTATTAACAAAGAGATTAATGTTAGGTTATATTTGTGAAAAATTAAAAGTTTAGGTATTTAATTTCCACTTTCTAAAGTTCAAGTTATAATTGAGAATTTGTGAAAAGTTTGGAAATTTTTTGTAATGAACCAGGGAACTATAATAAAATTAAGCACATAAACAAATATCTAGATAACGATTAGCTCAACTTTAATTCATGCATAAAATATAATTCAATACAAAGAGCATAATTCATTATCAAGAACAAAAGAGATGTTAAAATTAAGGAAATATCCTTACATGAAGATAACATAAATTTACTCAAGAATATCATATAAAATGCAAGAAATACAAAAACATTAGAACAACCCTAAATGTTATCACCCCCTTTAAATCTAATATCAACAAACTTTCTCCCCCTTTTTGTAATCATAAAAAAGAAATATATTAGCCAAAAATGCATAATATAAAGTATTATATGTCATTCTAACTTGGTTAAAAAAAGTAAATTTGGTTAAGATTGCCAAACTTACTTACGAAAGAGTGCTATTGAATATTTAAAGAGTCTAAAACAAAATATTAATTTTGATAGAGACATCCCTAATTATGTCTAATTTAAGAAATCTCCAATTTTAGTATTGTGCCTAAGTTAAAAGATTTAATTAAAGCACAAAAGGCAAGTTTTGACAAGATTAGAGGATGGAATTGTAATAAATAAAAGTAAAATTGCAATATCTAATAATCAATTTCATAAAAAAAATGTATAATTTTGAAAGCCCCAAAATTAAAAAATATGGAAACATGAAAAAGTTCCTAAAATATCAAAATTAAACAAAATTAAAGATGTATTTATATAATTAAAAGGGAAATAACCCTAACTCCTTTTATAATTTAACTATAGAGGCATAAAGTTGCAAAGATAGTTTTTAATTAAGAAAAGATTGAAAATCCTCAAATTTGAAACTAGAGCAAACAAAAAAAATTTAAATTTGATGCAATTTTGTGATAATTAAATGAAATGGGGATGATGTTTTTCAAGAAAAAGAGCCAATTGTTTAGGATTTTAGAAGATATAAATAAACAATGATAATATAAGAAAAGAGACAAAGGAGATATTATAAAATAAGAGGAATGGTCAAAAACATGACTCAATTGGTCGATTAATGTTGGTGTTTCGAAGAGAAAAAAGAGTCATCTGTGGAATCATGGTGAAAAAATTAGATTGGCTTTAAAACACAATTTAGCTTAGTCGACCAATGTATATTACTAGTTCACCAATAGTGGCTACCAATATTTTCACAAACTCACTGGAATTTTTTTTTTAGACAAAGGGGATATTGGTTAACCACTAAAAGACATTGATTAACTAATATGCATAAGTGATCGATCAGACAAGCGATTAAACTCTTTGTAAACTCACTACAAAGGTAAAGGAACATCAAATATAGGGATATTGGTTAACTACTAAAGGATATTGGTTGACCAAAATGACTATTTGTATGACCAGACAAGAGACCAAAAACCATTAAAGTCATTAGAAAGCAAAAAGCTAGTGAAGTTTAAAAATATTGGTCAACTACACCAAGATATTATTTAACTAGTTAACCAGATAGCTTAAGAAACCTCCTTTGAAACTTGAATTCTGTCTAAAATCACTTTTACCTTCCTAGAAACCCTTTCTTTTGGAGAAAGTCTTCTTTAAGAACTTATTGAATTTTCTAGGAAGTACGCCAATGTCTTCTTTTTTGCTTTCAATAGACGATGTCTCTTTTTCTTCAATTGATTTTTATTTTGAGCCTTTGAATGCTAATTTTTTTCTTTGGAAGCATCATTTCTTCTTGCATCTCTTAGAGCCTCATTTTGTATATGAGGAGAGATCTAACAAGTTCCTCTAATGGTATCATTGTTAGATCCCTAGCTTCTTGTATGGTTGTCACTTTAGTTTCCCACATCTTCGAAAGTGACTTAAGTAACTTTTTTTTTCCCATTTCAACATTGGTATAGGTATTTTCAAGATCTTTTAGAGCATTAGAACTATTAATAAATCTAGTATACATGCTATAAATTCTTTCATCATGTTCCATTTGAAACAATTCATATTTTTAAGTTAGTATGCTAAGTTTTCTTCTCTTCTTTTAATTTGTTCCTTTATATGTGACTTCTAGTGACAGTCTCCTTTCCTGCTGACTAGGCGACCTACTTGGCACGCATGAAAACCCTCCAGTCAATATCCAATCCAACTAGAAATTTCCCCTGGAGCTAAGCCTTTTCCCTTTTCTACAAAATATTTTTAAAATCAATATAAAGAAAAGAAAAAGGAATAAATGTGGAAGTTTATAAAAGTAACCTTCATTAAAAATTTCGACAGCACAATAGCAGTTATTTAATAAAACCAAAAATTTTAGGTTCTTGAAAAGCAATTCAAAACACTTCTATCCACTTAACCAAAGCATTAGTGCTACTTCTAGACTTCAAGTCCATTCATAAACAATCTCACAGGGTCAAACACATTCATGCATTTAGTTAAAGAAAAGAACATTTATAAATAACCATATTTTCACAAAACCAAGATCAGGACATATTTACGAAGATGCTGGATTATACATAGTAAAACATTTACAATCTATCTTCACACAAAAGATTTTCAAAATACATTTATAATTATGCAATACATGTAAAAAAAATGCACAAGCAAAATTACCTATAGAACTGCACTTGACGAAGGTAGCTACTCAAATGGTGGAGTCCTAGCTACTGAAATCCCTGAGCTCGTACCTAGAAGGTTAAAATTTAAAAAGAGAACAGAAAGTAAAGGGTGAGTTATACGAGCTTAGTGAGTGTTATGGTTTCCATTCAAACATTCATACAAACATTAACCTCCATAAAGAAAAAAGATAATTTCCTTTTCTTTTCAAAGAATAAACAATGTTCTGACATAAAAAATTCATATAATCAATGTATATGTAAAACACAATCAAATTCCTCTTTTCTTGTAAGGTAAACATAGATGACAATCGATAGTTTCATGAACTTTCTCTTTTAAAACTTTCCTTGCCATTGGTATCGTTAGGTGTAAGGTCACGGAGCTAGTTCTGCATCGCTTAGCCATGCCTGGCTAACCTCTAATAACGGAGTCGGTTCTACATCACTTACTTGCACTAGGTTAACCACTATATATTGATTATTATGAAGCTACTTCTGCATCGCTTACCCATAACGGTGTTAACATTACATATAAATCAGTGGTTACAGAGCTAGTTCTACATTGCTTACCTATAACAGTGTTAACACAATATATACTTCATACGTGCAGAGGGTGACTCACAAGATATACTGATAGACATGACACCACTCACTGTTAGTGACAGCACTCCCCCTAGACTCTACTATGCATGTTAGGACGTTTTCTGATTGGTATAATCTTATGTATAAGGAGACCTAATGGCGTACCACAGGCTAAAAAACAATTAATACACAGGTACACCACATTTCCATACCAATTCAATTCATCTTCAAATTCCATTATCGTGCCAATTCAGTGCATATGCAATTTCAAATTGATGCCATTTTAAAGCATATATGTAAATCTCATAAACATTAGCTTTCAAATTCAAGTAGCAATACCACTGAACTTACTCATAAACATACTTTTCATGATAAAATAGAAACCATTTTTTTTTCATAATACCAGTTTAAAGATACATTCACAGTTTTGCATACTTATCACCAAGCACACTCATGTGTTCGGTGACTCTCCTTTACCTACACAAAACAAAATTTGTTCAGGCATTTATTTCCAAATTAGGAAATAACGCATTAAAACTATATATTTGGTTTAACTGAATTCGAGATTTGTATTTTATCATGTAACACTTATGCTAATCTTATTTCTGCTTACTTCTGTAAGCTAACCTATTAGTCATTGTTTCCAAATCTAACTTTAAAAGCCACTTAAGTATCATATTTTATCCATTCTAACTTACCAATTCCTTTAAAACACAATCTCACCCTATTTATTGACCATATCACAATCATGCATGATGAGTCATGGTTATGATCCATGTCCAGAATCCATACCTCCATTTGTTCCTTAATTTTCATATAGTAATTGTTTAAATTAGGGTTTGAGGTCTTCAAGACATTTATTCTCCCATGTGTCTAGTTTCTACATCATCAAAATCATGCCATTTCAACTTCTAAATCATGAAAAATGTACCAAATATCATAAGTTTTTTCAACACAAAGGCAGTATCAGGTTACCACTTTCGATCTCAAATTTAAATATCATTCATCTTGAATTAGGTATGGGTCTCTTCTAGATATTTTTAGTACTATGTCATAAGTTTCATATCCAATTATAATCACTCATTTTGTAGGTTTGTAAGTTGAGTTATGGCTAAAATATTGGGACTGGGTTTAGTTAACCTAAGACAGAATCCCACTACACTTTTCTCTCTTGTCATATTCAACTAATTCTGTAAAAAGAAACATAAAAGTAAAACCAAGACAACATTGATCTTAAGCACATCCATCTTACTAAGAAAGCCCACAAAAATTAGAAATTTAAGCTAAGGAACCTACCACTTTTTCCTCCTGATCTCTTAGGAAATTGGTGAACACCAATCCTAGGTCAAGATTTCTTCAATTTCTACTCCAAGTTCGCCAATAATTGTGTCTCTCTTCTTCCTCTTCTCCTTGGACAAATTCTCCCTCTTGTGCCTCTCTTCTTCCTCTTCTGCTTAGACAAATTCTCCCTCTTTCTCTCTTCTTCTCTCTTTCTTTTTGGTTCTCACGAATCCTCCTTTCAAATGAAGCAAATTTTGTCTTCTTTTGCCTCTTTATACTACTTTAATAATTTACACATGTGATTTTCTTATTCAACATCTTAAATGACTCATCATCATCTAATTTAATATTTCTTAAACCATATGAAGTATTGTAATTAGTCAATAAATGTGAGTCCTTTAAAATTTATTAATTAACTCCATTTATGTGAAAAGACCAATTCACCCTTTCATGGATTACTACACCTATAAACCATATTAAATCCCAAAAATATTCCGCATCCATCTCACCACCAAATTGACCATGGGATACTTTAATTAGGATCAATACTTAGTAATTAGATGCCTTAAAAATTTTGAATGGGTTTAAAATCATTAATGCCCATTATTTTCCAAAAAGGGCATTTTTTTCCTAAACTTATAAAACTCCCAAAATTCATCCGATTAAACTTATTTTCAGTCCATTTCATTGTTATTTGAATCTAATACATATTCTGGGTATTTTCAATTTTTTTTGGGGTTGGGTCCACAAGATCCCTATTCAAGTAGAAATATTATTTACTTGGGTTCACTATTCATTTGGAAATACTATTCACCCAAAATAAAATATAAACTGATATAAGAGAAAGTTCGGGGCTTTACAATCACCCTCTTTATAAAAAATTTTATCCTCAAAATTTGACTGAGCATACCTTCTTGAAATAAATGAGGGTATAATGTACGCATTTGTTGCTCAGGATCCCTTGTAGCTTCCTCTATCGCGTGGTTCCTCCACAGTACCTTATCCAGCAGAATGGTCTTGTTACACAGAACTTGTTCTTTACAGTCAAGAAATTTGGGCAGCATAACAGTTATATTTTAAAAATCTCAAAACTTGCAAACGATTTCAAATACACTTCTATATTCACATCCAACCACAACTTCAAGACTCTCTAGTCCACTCAAGGCAATCTTAACTCCAGGCAATCTCAACTCAAGGTAATCTCAACAACAGTATCAATAATTCATACATAAAATCTTTTACAAAATACAAGGCAATCAAAAGTTAACTCACAAAATCATAAAGTGTATCTACATAAACGCAGTTCACGAGTCACTAGACAATAAAAGTACAAAATAAGAGACTACCCACATGTGGAAACACCCCGAAAATGTCAAAAAGCCGCATGAATCTCATATAGCTTCGAGCTCATTAAATTAACCTGCATGGAAGCATATATCACAAATAGAATTGATCCATTCCAAGACAGTGTATATAACCTATGAAGTGAATATATA
>JAOSBK010000004.1:14660745-14675521 GCA_027568895.1 Erythroxylum shatona
CGGGACCTAACCCCCGACGTGCCTTTTTCGTTTTGCAGGGACTCTAACGTCAAAGCTTCTACAGAAAGCAGACAACTTCATGGATCCAAACGGCAACGTTCGGCCTCGCCAGAATCCGGCAGAACCAATAACAATACTCAACCAAACACATTTTAATGACTTATTTTTTTTATGAAAACCCCAACAAAAAGCAGGCAAAAATAGAAATAAATAGGCCCTTAAAAACTCTCTTTTCACATTAAGGTCGAGATGACAGTTTAGGATTATATCAATTAATTTAGTAAAAAAATATTCAAGTTAAGGACAAAAATATTTTTCATAAAAATAAAACAGAGCTATTGCTTATTACTTATTACCATAAATTCCACAGGAGTAATAATGATCTATTTGTTTCTATTTTTACTTTAAAATTTAGTAAAAAAATTCTATTTATTTAAATTTTTGGTTTTTGTTTTTCATTTTGGTTGTCGATTTTGTGAGGGTTGAAGTGGGTTAAAGTAAAATTTTAAAACTAACAAGAACCTAAAAGATCTTGTCTTGTAACTAATTCATCAACCAATGTAGCATAAATCAAAGCATATAAACCATTATATGTTGAACTTGGTCTCTAAACTAAATAGAAGGTCTCACAACTATGTCTTCTTGTTCACGACTATGCCTCCTTGCTCATGGCTATGTCTCCTTTGCACCAAGTGAGATGCACTCCAAGGTTTCTACTAAAGATTGATTAGGAAGCCCAATGGTTTCCAAAGCTAGATGATACTTTAATGGATTATCTTTGATCCTAGAAAATCCCTAAAACAAACAAAAGGATGGGTGTTTTATTACTTAACACATGAGCTAAATGGCAAAGGCAATTTTGGCTTAGGAGAAGGATAAAGAATCAACAGCTAGGAAGAAAACAAAGAAGAAGATAGTTAATGGAAAACCAAAGAGAAGGAGGAAAAAGAAGGGAGTGCCGAAAAATCAGTTCTTACTTTTTGACAAAACTAAGGTCAAAAGGGTTTCTTGAAAAAGTCTCAATTGCCCTTATTTAAATGTAGCACAGGAACAAAGCATAAGGTTAAAATTCACAAGGGTTTAAACATATTCTTATGTTCTTTGCATGAATAGCCCACGTCCTAATATGTTTGGCATTCTAAATTTCAATTAATTGTCAGTTTGCCACTTTACCATTTAATCTCATGCTTCAAAATAATTAAACATTTGACTCAATTGCCATATAACTATCCCATATAATTATATGTATTATTTTGTTGAGCATTAAATTTATACGACATGTCATACATATCAAATAAATTTATTATCTAATAACATTTATTCTAATACCATATGACGTCAAAATAATTATAACATTTATAATTAATTTTATCGTCTTATTCATATCTTCATATGATATACTAAAATAATTTTATTTTTCTAATCAAATCTTTTCTAGTGTGACTCATTGGGATCTATGTCATGTTGACAATAGAATTAAAACCCTTTTTAATTCTATTCATCATAAGCGGTATCTAGCAAAATATATTATAATTACTCAAATGATAGATGAAAAGTATTATACACAAATCATGATCCTAAAGCAATAATTGCCATTGTTAATTTTTTTTGTCTCATAATATCCTAAATAAATGCAAGATTGGAATGTCATTTTTGCTAATTTATTCTTTCTTGATTTCCAAAATAAATCGTAAATATGATTAGCTCTTTAATCATATTGTATTAATACCATATTACTTTATTAAGGGCCCATATACATTATCGCTCATATCATATACGATGGACAATAGTATTCTTGATGAACATTTATCCTCTATAGAAGTCAGGAATACTATTGCATTATCTGTATAACTACCTATTACGATTAGTGTTAGACAATGCCAATAAATACACATTTTTTATGTAAGAAAATGAACATCTTATACCACAAAATTCAATAAACGTATGAAACATTAATGACATAAACGCAATCCTAATAATGTTTCATTTAGGGCCTGTCAATCTTCATTATGTATTTATCTGATTAAACTGATAACTCCCTATCGAACGGTTTGTAAAACATCACCATCATTTAATCCACAAACTAATCATTTGATGGTCAATTAATATTCTATGTTAATTATCAAGATTAGTAACATTTCAGAATAATTATTATTTTTATTACAAAGTTTTACAATCCGAGTCCTCAACTTAGGTAATCCATAAATAATGAAAACTTATAAGACAAAATGATATAAACCATCCAATTCATAAACATAACTGTTTGAATACAACCATCTAATGATTAACTTCTAGATCATAACACTAACATTGGTTTCTTTTAATTTTTATAAATTATGAAGATCATAAAAAGTGATTTTCGTTTTTTGTTTCTTTTTTTTCCATAATCTGATTTATTATCAACTAAATTTATATTATTCAATTATTTAATATAAAATTTTTAATAAGAATTATGAAATAATTTAATTGCATATTATATATTTAATTAATTAAAAGTAATTATTAATAACAATTATGAATAATTAAATTTACTTAATAATTTAATTTAAATTTTAAGTAAATTAATTAAATTATAATTAAAATATCTTCAAAATATATAAATTTCAAAGAAAATTTGATTCAATAATTAATATATTTAAAATAAATATTAATTTATAAATAAATTTTTAATTTTAAAATTATTTATTTTAATAAGATAAAATAATTTTACTAATAATTTGTTAATAAATATTATATAAGAGACTAAAATAATTTCATTTAATTAAAAATAATTTATTTTTATTTAATAATTACTAGTTATAAAAATATAAGTGACATCACTGATTAAGCAGATTTTTGTTTTTAAAAGAAAAATAAAAACAGGAAAGAAAAGGGGAAAACACATTTAGCTTAATTCAATAACTTCGATTAATATCTCAAGTTATCGCAACGCACGTTAGGTTAACTCCAAACACAGCACACGACAGTCGGTCAAAGCCTTTCAAAACGCAGAAAACGTTAAGGTAACGTGCCTGTGACCCTGCCCTTACTTGTAGTCCTTCGTTAAAAAAAAAAAAAAAAAAGAAGAGCTGCGTCCTTGTCTTGTCCGTGTAATGGCCACTGCTCTGAAATTAACTTGTAGCTTCCTCATCTCAGCCAAATCAGAGACTCCCTTTGTAGTTCCAGTCCCGTCTCGCAAACCCACCTGCGTTTCAACCAGGAGATTCGCGCCAATGGCTGCTCTCACTGCTGCCCCAAGTTTGGGTCTTTCCCAGACCTTCTCCCAGCTCAATAAACAAGGCAAAGTATGACCCTTTCTGTATTACCTCTATTAATCGTCATTTATTTCCTTTTTGTTGCTTTGGAGATAAGTTCACTTTGTTCTTGGTCAATTTATTTGATACTTTGGATCTGTACAGATTGTTTCAAGTTGGCAGTTTCACTGTTGTAGTTGAATTTTTTTTTTTTTGACGAGTTGCATATGTAGACTTTTAGATAGGATTGAACTGGTTTCTGCAGTATTTGTTGGAAAAGTAGGAAATTCGCTCCAATAGGCTTTGAAAAATCTTGAAAATGCTACCATTTGATTCTTCATATCTTTTGGTTCAGTCTTCCGCTTATTGGAGACTGCAGTTGCCTAGAAGAATGGTTAGTGTGTCTATATATTTTTAATTTTGTTTCAATATCAGTGCTTTAGTCATTCAGTAAACACCACTTGGAACAGAAGAAGTGTTCAATCAAGTACCATGGTTGTATGGCAAAACATGGGCAATCGCATGACCCTCTCTGTTTAAAGCATATCTTGTTCATAGTGTTGTGTGCTTTCCTGCTAATTTCAAAAGGTGATGCAATTTCCTTGAAACCTTTCTTTCTAGAACTGAATTCTTCTACTTGATTTTGCAATGTTTCTATAACCTCATCACTATGTTATCTGCCAGAACTTGCAATTTAGCTGTCCATCTTCAATTTTCTATTCATAGGATGGCAAGAGCAGGTCAGGGTTGTTAACCATTCATTAGTCCTAACATATGAACCTAATGTGATTACTGATTAACTAGTGTTAAGAGGATAGTGATTAAGGTCAGCATCTCGAAATGATTCTTGTTCTATTTCAGGTTTGGCTGAGTCGAAGCAGATGAGGGTCAGAGATAGGGTCTCACAAACTAACTATTTTGAGAAGTGATGAAGGAGAACACTTCTAGAATTTAATATTGTTGCTTAGTAACTGATCTTGCATTTCCAGGTGGCATTTATTCCTTACATAACAGCTGGTGATCCTGACCTGTCAACCACAGCAGAAGCCCTAAAAGTGCTGAACTCCTGTGGCTCAGACATCATTGAGCTCGGTGTGCCTTACTCCGATCCTTTGGCAGATGGTCCTGTTATTCAGGTTTGACAACAATTTGATTGCTTGTTGAATTTATTTTCTTGTTTGATTTTCTTACTAGTGTGTGTTATCCTTTAGGCGGCAGCTACTCGATCCTTGGCAAGGGGGACCAATTTTGATGCAATTAAATCTATGTTGAAGGAGGTAATTTGACCAAATATTATCTTCTCACATTTTTCTGCAATGACTGCTGAATATGTTTTGTGGATTGGTTTCAATTGTTCAGTTTGGATAGCTGTAGACGAAATAACAAATTTCAACTCTAAAGTTATTAACTCTTTTATTCATGATATGATACTCCCAACTTCAAATGGATCGTAATGGTTGAAGACCAACTTCAAATGCATCGTAATGGTTGAAGAGTTTTCTCATCCTCCATTTGTTGAAAGCTTGTAGTGTCTTTGTCATTGTACCTTTGGGTTAAAGTCTGGCAAATACTTTTCCGAGGGCATGATTAGTATTCTTCTTTGAGCAAAATAGAGTTGTTACCTTTCTGTATGAAATGCTCCTTATTTAGAGTGACTGCATATTTATGTTAAAAAATTGTTGTTTTTGAGGCCGTCAATTGTATGTTAATACTAAATCCTGTTTGTTCTTTCTGTTACTCCTTCAATGTTTTAGTCTAGCCATTTAACTGCTTCCTTTTTTCTAATTTCATCTCTTCTCCCTATTTTGTGGTTCTTTTATGCATGATTGCTTGTGAAAGAACAAACAAAAAGTCATCAGTATTACAAACCTTGTCTAAAACTTTGTTTCCTATTTATGTCTCAATTCCAACTTCTTCAAATAGTTCAATGTTGACTGGCAGGTGATTCCTCAACTATCCTGTCCAATAGCTTTGTTTGCATATTACAACCCAATTCTAAAACGTGGAATTGAGAATTTCATGGATACTATAAGAGACTGTGGAGTACATGGTATTGAGAATTCTTCCTTTTTACTTTTGACTTAATTTTGGCATAGTTATCTATATGGTATTGCATAATATAGTGTTTATGTCTGTGCTACGCATCGCCCAACTGGATGAGGATTGACTATGTCATGTTTTTGCATTATGGCTAATCGTTACTGGCTATTTTCTCCGTTCGCGTTCTTTCTATATGAACCCTCAATGTTTTGCTCTCTTTGTTATAAACATGATTCCAATTGTACTTGTAGGACTTGTGGTTCCTGATGTCCCTTTGGAGGAGACTGAACTTCTGAGGAAATCAGCTTTGAAGAATGACATTGAACTGGTCTGTATTTCAAGATGTGCTATGCTTTTTATGAGTCCATATTGCATAGCTTCTAATGTGAAATAAAAAGAATTTGCTAGAGCCTTAATAAACTAAAAGGAACAAAGATCAATTGGTGGTTGGTAGTATTATTTTAAGCGCTGTGCTGTGTAGTTAACTTAGATTATGCTTGCATATATGTGCATGAAACATGCACGATCATTTGTGGTGATTCTGATATAAAACAGCAATAAGTGCAAGTTCATGAGTGTTCTGTTTGGAATATGTAGTTGATGCTAATTTATCTCAGTTTTCATCAACATTGACATTTTTATGGATCTTCATGTAAGCAAGAAAAGAAACTTGTTTTTTTTTGCTACTTTTTGGAAAGGGGGAGCGGTGGAAACTGCAAAAGTTAATTTCATATGAGCATAGATGACAACTCCTTGAATCAAAAGTTTTTCTTTTAAGAAAGAAGTTTATTTTCAACAGTGTTTATTGGATATGATTTTAAAATTCTACAATTCAGTTCTTATTCTTTTGAGTAATTATCGAGGAAAGATAGGGTGAGTCGTTAACTTCTTGTGGAATATTCTCACACAATGCTTATATTTGATATTTTCTTACATGTGGGTGTATAGGTACTTCTTACAACACCTACTACACCGAAAGAACGAATGAAAGGCATTGTGGAAGCATCAGAAGGATTTGTTTATCTTGTAAGAGGCTTTTAAAGTTGATAAATTTTCGTTATAGCTTTTTCTAACACCAGTAACAATCAAATATTTATACAATTAAATGTATTCCATAAAATCTCCTTTATGATGTAAACATAGGTAAGCTCAACTGGAGTTACTGGGGCTCGTACATCTGTAAGTGGACGAGTTGAAACTCTTCTGCGTGAAATCAAAGAGGTATCCCTCATAACAGATTTGATAGACCTTATAGCTGTTGTTACCGGTTTGAGAAAGAAGACAAGTTGGGGATTTGGATCATATAAATGCTCATTAATGATAGGTATGTTTAATTATTTGGAAAGGGAATCAATAGTAAAATATAAGTTTATGCCTTTGGCTTGGAGGTAAAAAGAGAATTGGTTATTAGTGCTTAGGAGGCATTTTCCTTCTAACTGCCCTTCTGGAGATTAATCAAGCAATTTCTGAAAGAGCAGCATTTGACAGATTTGTTCATTGTTCCCAGCTCTCTTACTAACTCTTCTTTATATCCGAGAAGATACCAACCCAAAATGTGTTTGCCCTTAATTTTGTGTGCCAGGCATAGCAGATATGCCTCATCACCTCAATAATATGTGGCGCTGCTAGATTTTGACTGTTTAAACCACGTTGACAGTGTTATTTTGAATATTTTGAAGTAAATTTACTATGGCTGATATTTTAACTTGACAGACTACGAATAAGCCTGTCGCAGTTGGCTTCGGCATATCCAAGCCTGAGCATGTGAAACAGGTTCGTCTTCTAATGCAGATAGCATGATGACTTTATTCTCTTGCTCCCATGTCAATACGATATCTGTAACTTAATGTAGAGTTTTGTTGCAGGTAGCAGGATGGGGTGCTGATGGTGTAATCGTTGGTAGTGCCATGGTTAAGTTATTGGGTGAAGCAAAGTCACCTGAGGAAGGGTTGAAGCAACTGGAAACCTTCGCCAGGACCTTAAAGTCAGCCCTACCTTAAGCAGATTTGTATCCTAAAGGAGAGTTCAAATACTCGCTTGTATTTTTTTTTTCTATTTCTACTTATGTCCCTCGTGATTTTAAATGTTAGTTTTTTTTTTCCTATTTCTATTTATGGCCCTTGTGATTTTAAAGGTTATGAATGGCCCTTGTGATTTTAAAGGTTAGTTCTTTTTTTCCCTATTTCTATTTTTGGCCTTGTGATTTTAAATATTAGTTCTTTTCCTATTTCTATTTATCTTCATAAACATTAATTGTTGTCTTTCTTTTTGTTTTTAGAAAATGAATAGTAATCACATTAAAAGAGAGGGATACAAGAGCACCTACAAGGAGACTACAGACAAAAAATTGCATCAAAGGAGAAGAAGCCTAGAGATCTAAAACAAAAACAAAGTAACAAGCACCCAGTTCAATTAAAAAAGTGACTAATTGGGTAGTGCTAATCAGGTTTTGATCAATACTCTAATTTGAAGTTAATGCTGGACTCAAAATTGAACTCGACGAACTAAGATAGTTTGCCTTACTTATTTGACTCTGCTTCTAATTAAGACTCGGGGTGTTTGGTGGACAGTTTAGATGATTTGCCTATTTTTCTTCATATATAAGACATAAGTGTCATAACTTAGTACCAGCTTGAAGACTTTAGTGCTTCTATGATGAGTGACTTTCAAATGTTTAGTCCGAAATTCACAAATTTAGTCCAACTTCTTGCGTTGCATTGAATCTCGCATAAGCTAAGTGCTTGATACCAAAAAGAACTTTAGTTGTAGCAAGTGAATAACAAGTAGTTGAGTGTCTCAAGCTCATTAATGCAAAGAGAATAGAGATTAATGTGAAGTGTAATACCTTTTAACATGTCTAAAGTTCTAAGACTATGTTAAATATCGAGCTAAAATATAAAGGAAGCGTTAATTGAATTGCTCCTAAATTATGCCAACTTTTATCACGTGGTTTTTTTATCCAAATTATTTAACTAGGTTTAGACAAGATTTGTTAATGAACCTCTTAGAACTATCACATATTCATATGACCTCTTCTCCAGCATCAACATTGGGTTTATAATTGGGAATAGTTCATTATAGGGTTGAGATCCTTGTGATTGTAACTCCACTGTCCTTCAACTATGATAAAGTTCACTTTGCCTTTCACGAGAAACAGGAGCTTGAGTTGCTCAACCTTTAGATATTATATATGGCCCTATTTTATTATGGTTATCAAAACAAAAATAGTTGTTTTTTTCCATTCCTAATAATATTCTTCATTTCTTGATGCACTATCTTTCTCAATTTGAAAAGTTGATTTAAAGCCCAGGAGTTGCTTTACATGGGTTGGATGCCTAAAAAAAATATGATCTTTTTATGATATGGGAGTGTCTCCACCTAACCCAAATAAACTTTTTGTTTGTCAATAGCTCTCGTATGGGTTTGACCAAAACCATCTCTTTTTTTTTCAATTAATGGATTTGATCCTCAAGCCCCCTTTTTTGTTCAAAAAACATATCTCACACCAACTTAGTTTGCTTCAAAAGTATTATTAGATTTCCCTGAACATAAGAAATTCTTTATTATCCTTTCCACATCCTTGATAAGTTTTCGATTCACATATAAGTGACACATGGAAAGAATATGGAGATTGTTGAGTAGTGATTTGATAAATTATAACATAACAATATAAGACAGGAATGTATTGATCCAATGTTAACGTCTTTTAAAGTGAGTCAAAAAGTGGCTTAATATCCATGTCATTTCTCTTGACATAGATTGGTATCCACATGTACTTAAAAGGAAGTGCTTAATGTCTAAGACTTAAAATTTTATGTGAGAATACTTGTTAGCTCTTGAGCATCAACATATACATACAGGTAGCTTTTGGTTCTGTTAAAAGTTAAGCTTGAGGTCATACTAAAGAAATCCAAGCATCTTATTAATATTTTTATAGAACAATGGTCAACTTGACAAAGAAGCAGATGATCATCCATATATAAAAGATAGGTTAAAGAGTTTCAACTTCTTGCATTTGTGATGGAATTTAAAATCATCTCCTTAGTAAACCTTATAGTTATTAATTTGGTCAAATACTTCTATGAAATGGTGAAGAGTAAGGGAAAATTGGGTCAACTTATCTTAATCACTTGGCTCCGTTGATGATTAAAGAAGGCTCTCTTGTCACTAGGATTGTAAAGAGGCTATCGTGAATCATTGCTATAACTAAAGGACAAATTTGACAAGAAAACCAAAGGCACTTCAAGGAATCAACCAAGAACCTCCAATTGAAAGAATCAAATACTTTATTAAGTCTAAGTTTGAGTGATTTAACTTTTCAGGGCCTTTTTATTAAGATAGCATTTGAAAAGTTATTGTGCTAAGAGTTAGGTATCACCTATACTTCTCCTTTACATGAAAGCTCCCTATTTTAGATTGATTATAGTATTCTTTAAGCCTATAAGATATCATCTTTAAAATGATCTTGTGGGTTATATCATAAGAAGAGATTAGCCTCTGGTCATCCAGTAAACTTGGATTTGTTATTTTGGGTATAGGTTATATAAGTTTTGTTCATTTCCTCAAGCATTCTACCAGATGCAAAGGACTCTAGTATAGTTTTGGTGATCATCTGATCACTATTACATGCAAAGACTTTTAAAAGAAGCATATATTGAGGCCATTTGGCCTGGAGCCTTTTTGGGGTATATACTGAATAAGGCATTTTTATTATCTTTAGCCTTAAAAGGTTCCGCCAATGTTTCCTTTTCACTATAGATATAGAGAACTTGGAACGAAATTTATGATCTCATTAACAAATTATCAATAATAGCAATTCCAATTAAGTTTTTGAAGTGGTGGAATACCAATTTTTTAAGATCCTCATTTTTTTAATTCTCTCTTCCTTGATATTCTCTAAAGAATATATTTTATTCAAGTTCCTTTCACACAAGATAACATTGTGGAAAACTTAGTATTCCAGTCACCCTCTCTTAACCAACTAACTTCTACTCTTTGTTTCATTAGAGAATGATGATTTTCCAACAACTTAGTGTAGGTGTGTAAAGCTTTCCTTTCTCATTTCTTTAGGTTTATATCACTAGGATAAGTATTTAGTTCTTTATGAGCATTATATAATTCCACTTTTTCCTTATTAAGAATTAAATAAATGTTTCTAAGTTTTTCCTAAAAGAGCTTCTTTAATTCACATTTTGCTGGTTATATATTTTACTTACATTTGAATGAGTATAAGCTCTCAACTACAACTTCAAGCCTTTTATAGAATGCCTCCTCAAACTCTTTAACCTTTGTAAGGAAGTTATTAAATCTAAAAGGGTAATTTATCTCCTATTGTAATGTTAGTGAGACTATGATTTGAATAGATGGGGCCATTAAGTGAGCTTTGTTATTAGTAAATTTGGAAAGCCATAAGGTGTTCACTAAGGCCTTATCTAGCTTTTCCCTAGTGAGCTAGTTCCCTTATTATTTATTGCTCTAAGGAAAAAAATACCATGCCTGTAGACATTTGAAGAAGTCCTCACTCCTTGCTTTGTAATTTATTGTTTCTCCCTTAGCCTTTTAAGAGAATATTGTTGAAATTACCTATTACTAGACAAGGTGCTTGAATAGTAGAGCTTATAAACTCTAATTCTTTCCATAAAGAGGTCCTTCAAAACTCACGATTCAATGCATATGTTAAAATAATCCTAAAAGGCTAGTGACTTGGTCTATGCTTACAAGTAAGTGAATCAATGGATCAGACATGACATGCTTATATACTTTGAACAATTTAGTATTGAATCCAACAACTATCTTCCCATTATAATGATATTGGTGGTTTTTACTAGTATTTTAGAACTTTCCAAATTTCTAGTTACAATAAATGATATTGTTCTCCTTATTTTTATCTCCAACAGACCTACAATACAATGTTTTTTTCAATTACAAGTAATTGTGAATTACCTATTTCTTTTTAAGAAAATGCATGCTCCTTACATTGTAAGAGATAATTGTTATATAGAAGTTAAGGTTACAGACCCTTTCTTCATTAATTTGTTACCTAGTTTCCTTTTTAAACTTGTTATAAAATTTCCTTAAGAGAGCTCAAAAGGTTAGCTTCTGGTATCTCCTTTGGTAGTTTTGCTTCATAGCTCTCCTTCTTTGTTGTCTCAGGAGACTATTATAGGGTTACATTATCTAGAATTTCTAGCATACTTTATTTAGTTTAATCCTACTCCCTTGTAGTGATTCCATTGACATGCTTCAAAACTAACTCTTCTCTTAGATTTAGGGTGTTAATGATAGTGATAGGCTTAGTATGGCAATTTTGTAGAGGAATTAACTCATATTCTTGCATTTGGTTCTCATCTTCTTATACTAATATCTCAACATCTTACACTAAAAGCTCATTACTTCCTTTTGAAAACTCAAGATTTGAAGCAATAGGTTCACAAATTCAGAGTTTTCATTTGTTACAAACTTTTTTCTTGTTATTTAATATAACTATTTATAAGCATATCAAACATGAGCATTCATTTGTATTTTTATTGAATTATTAATGTGGTTGTTGATATGTAACTAAGGCTATTAATGAGATTATGAATCAAAGAAATTCCTTTTTGTTATAAATTCATGCTTACTTTTTGTCGAGTTGTTAATGGTGGCTATGAGATAGTATATGCAAATTAGTGTTTGATTGTTGAAAATAGAAGTGTATGATAGAAATGGCTTGTTGGGCCCTGGGTTGGGAATCGAAGGTTTGGCCGCGGCGAACCTTTCCCGAAAGGTATTTTTGGCACAATCTCATCACTTCTCCACGATGAAAGCCAAACTTCCATCGTAGCGTATTTTTCTTGAGAGGTACTTTTTTTCAATCTCAAAACTTCACTACGGCGAAACCCTGATTTGTCCATGGCATATTTGTCTCAAAGGGTGCGTTCGTACGACCTTGAGACTTCATCGTGGCGAAACTAGACGTTGGCCGCGATGAACTTCTCCTGAAAGGTCCTTGAAAACATTATCACAGTTTCTCCGCAATAAAACATTTAGTTTGCTGCGGTGAACCTGCCAACGCTGACGCTAAAATCTTCCTCACTATTTGAACAGTTCCAATTTTCCTCTCGCTTCCTGTGATCCTTACCGAACTGTCTTGTTTAGTGCTTCGAGATAAGTAACGGGACCTGGGCCCAACAAATAGTCTAAAGAGAGGTAGGAAGACGATAATACAATGACGTACGTAAAATTGTGCGTAGGCCGAGATTAAACTAAAGAGCCAAATTTTAAACCATTCATCAATTTTATCACTTTGTTGCTGTTTAATTTGAGTTTCTTTTATATATTCAATTTTACTTTATTGTTTTCTAATTTGCATTAAACCAAACCCCCTTTTTACATTTACATAATTTTTAGGAAAGTAATTGGATTTAATCTTTATGGGATTGATCTAGACTTATCACTGCTATAATTATAGGTCTAGTTATTTTGTGTAATATTACGATAAGCTACCAATCTCCCACTTTTGATTCACTTTGGTTTGTGGTTGATGCGCTTTTTGTTATGTTTCACGTTCTTATATAGTACTTTAGGATTCTAGGATTGTGTCTAGGGCTTTCCCACTTGATTCGGTTTAAAAAATAGGCTCGAACCCTAAAAGACATGAAAAAACTTGCGTTTGGAAATCTCCTGTTGTGTTCCTAGTGTTTTCCTTTCTATCACGATTTTGCTCCTTAAGGCATGATCGTGATAGAGGCCATGCAACCCCATGCATGCTTGTCACGATCGTTCTCCTCATGCACAATTGTGACGTCCTTTTTGTAGCTTTCATTTTCTTCATTCTTCAATTACCTAATTTCCAACACTCATAAACACATTAAACATTTTATGAAACATAAAATTAAGATTGAATTGAAGTTCTAGACCACACAAATACTTAGAATATAAATAAACACTCACAATGACACAATTTTAAGCTCATGTATACAATAATCATCTAATAAAAACTTTAAAGCACATAAAAACACGTAGGAAAATATAGTAAGAATTGTACCTATCATTAACTACATTATATTTTAATATAATATTTTTGTAATTAATTTGTTGATGGACTTTTTCCTCTCACAATTTTTATTAGAATGATATAGTCACATATTTGACGTGTATTTAGTGTAATTGCAAAATATATAAATAAATAAGAAAAATTTTGTATTTTATAATAATAACTTCACATTTTTATAATTGTAATTTTTGTTTTTAAGGGGAGTTTTGTGTTACTTTTGTAATTAATTTAAAATGTTCAATTAAAAAGTGTTTTTTCAAATTTTTATGATAAAACTCAATTAAACTTATTTTTATTTTTAACAAAAATGTTTAAAAAAACTACAATGGAAAAACAGAAGTAGAACTAATGGAAAAGATACTAGAACTAATGGAAAAGATACTAACTTTGCAAAAGTTTCATTTTGATACAAACTTTATTTTGAAGTGAAAATAATGAATTTTCACTTTATTTCATAACTAAAATATAAAGAGTATTAAATTTTTATTATATTCTTTGCTTAAATTTGTAGAAAAGAGGAGTGACTGAAGTGTAGAATTAAAAATATGGCATATATCGTCACTCTCACATAATAAAAATATTGTTAAAAATATTAATTTAAGTTTAATCATTTATTTTTATATAACGTAGCAGTTGAGAATAAAAGTTAATGGTGTACTATTCACGTAATAAGTAGTTTTAATTTATTAAAATAAATTATTTTTTGTATAATCATTTTCATATTAAAGAGTGACAGAGGAGTGTTAATATTTAGCAAGATTTTCCTTATAATATTTTATTTGTGCTAGAGTTTAACCACTTCAAACTACAAATGATGTTTATATAATTTTTAATTTTATGTAGTTGACAATTTAAATTTGAATAATTATAAAAGATAAAATATTTAGAGTTATAAAGTATTGAGTACAATAAACTAACAACAATCCTCTAATGAGGTGTTTGATTCACCTGCTGGAATAGATATAGAATAGAATGGTCATTTTTAGGAATATAATAGATGAGGAATATAATAGAATAGGTATTACTTAGTTTGGTTTATTCCTAATAATTTTTAATGATAATGTATGTCAATGTTTGGTTTGAAAACATAAATTTGAGATAAACAAATGAATAACTCACAAAAAGACCAAAATATCGATTATGATATCTATTATTATTATTATTATTATTATTATTATTATTATTATTATTTTATTTTATTTTATTTTATTTTATTTTATTTTATTTTTTGTAGAAATGGTTGTGTTCATTCTTAATTATAAATTTTACGGTGTGATTATAAATTTATGCCCTTATATTTACTATAGAAATTTTTAACGTTGATGGAGGCTATGTGATTTAAAAAGAAGTTAAATTGAAAAAAAGTTGGTTGAAATCACACTTAAATAGTGACATTTAGTTTTATAGCATCTGAAGTGATTTAAAACACATGAGAATATCCAAGTTTAAGATGATATAGGTTATGTAA
>JAOSBK010000004.1:14702906-14731121 GCA_027568895.1 Erythroxylum shatona
ATATGTTTATGTGTTCATGACAAGTTGATATGAGTGATGCATTCATGATTTGCATACACATGAATTTCTGCATCTGATAATGAAGTATAAATGTTTTTGCTTGTTACAAATTATAAAATTGTTACCCACGGGCTTTAAGCTCACCCCCTATTTTCCTCCCACACATTCAGGTGGTAAGCACGATATCGAGTAGGCCAAAAAGGGCAAGGCAGCACTCCTAGGCTTGATTATTTTGCATTTTTGAAACAAGTATGTAAAGCAGGGCTTTAGTTGCATTTTGAGCAATTTATGTATTTTTGTATTTTGGGATTTCAATGTATTAATGTAATTGTGGCTTGAAATGCCTACTAAAGCTTTGTAAAACTTTCATCTTTTGATGCAAATGGTGTATGTTTGCTTATTCACTCATAACTCTCTCGAGTTTATACGATGAAAATTTTCAAATTTAATAAAGGAAACTTCGCTTTCTTGCTTCAGGGAAAAATCTGAGTTAATCTATGCTGACTTAGAAAAATGTGTCTCCTAATAAGTAGTAAGTCTTGGTCCTTATAAGGAAAGATGTGCAAGAATGGAGTTTTATCTTCTACGTTCTTTCTTCTTCTGTGATGAGGACATTTCCTTCTGTGTTTCTTTGTGATGATGTCATCTCTTTCTGTGTTTGTATCGTCTGTGTTTTGCATTCCTCTGGGTTCTTGCTTCTTCTATGATGACGTCATCTCCTTCTGTGTTTCATTGTGATGACGCCATCTCCTTTTGTGTTTTGTATCGTCTGTGTTTTGCATTCCTCTGGGTTTTTGCTCCTTCTGTGATGACGTCATTTCCTTCTGTGCTTTCTTTGTGATGACGTCGTCTCCTTTTGTGTTTTGCATAATCTATTTTTTTCGTTCCTTCTGCCCTCTCGTTCCTTTTGTGTTTTTTCTTCTGCCTTTTCGTTCCTTCTGCCTTTTCGTTCCTTTTGTGTTTTTGCTTCTGCCTTTCTGTTCCTTCTGCCTTTTTGTTCCTTCTATGCTTTTGCTTCTATCCTCTTATTCCTTCTGCCCTCTCATTCCTTCTGTGTTTTTAGTTATACCTTTTTGTTCCTTGTGCCTTTTCTTTCCTTTCGTGTTTTTGCTTTTGCCTTTTCGTTCCTTCTGTGTTTTTACTTCTGCCTTTTTGTTTCTTTTGTCTTTTCGTTCCTTCTGTGTTTTTGCTTCTGTCTTTTCGTTCCTTCTGCCTTTTCATTCCTTCTGTGTTTTTGCTTCTACATTTTTGTTCCTTCTATGTTTTTGCTTCTGCTTTTTCGTTCCTTCTACCTTTTCATTCCTTCTTTGTTTTTACTTTTGCCTTTTCATTCCTTCTATGTTTTTCCTTCTGCCTTTTTGTTCCTTTTGTGTTTTTGCTTTTATCTTTTCGTTCCTTCTGCCTTTTTGTTTCTACCTTTTTGCTCCGTCTGTCTTTCATTTCTTCTGTCCGGATATAGCACGAGTAGGTTGTCCTAGTGGAGGCACGCCACCTATGCGGGATACGTGTCTAGATATCACTTAAGACATCGAACCCGTAACTCACAAGGGCGGGGTGTCCAACAATGCATGATGAATTATGACCATGTTATACCTTGAAAAAGGTTATAGCATTTTAAATTGAATGATAAGAAGAAAAGCATGAAATATGAGAATTTGATGAAATGAAAGAAGCATGAGAGTACGAATTTGTGATTGACTAAATTGAGCATAAGTTTGTTTGTGATTGGGCAAGAGAGGAACCCGTTTCGTTAGTCACGTGCACATTGGCCTATAGCCTTCTCCCGGCTGTGTGCTTGAGGCCACGAGATCCTGAGAGATCGGACTCGTTTTATTCACGGTGTAAATTTCAGTTTCTTTGTTTCATTCCATAAAACTCTCGAGTCATTTGTTGTGCATTTCATCATTGCTGTATTGAGTATGATGCATAATTGAGTGTTATGCTTTGATAGATAATTACATGATATGCTCTATGTGATGATATTTTGTTAATTATGAGTTATGAGATGAATTGTGAATCATTGAATTTCTAGACATATATGTATATATGTTTGTTTGTATGGCTCATTGCCGATGGCTATAAATGTATTAGCAACTGAGTTGTGTAACTCACACCACTATTCCCTCCTCAGGTGCAAAACAAGACGAGTGTTGAACCTTGCAAGGCATCGAAAACTCCAAGACATTAGAGACTTTTGTAACTAAGTTAGTGGCTAGACTTTTGGATAGCTTTATAAGTATATCAAACATGAGCATCCTTTTCTATTTTGTATTAAGTTTGATGTGTATGATGATATGTAGTTAAAGCTATGTATGAACATTTATTTTGTTTAGAAATGAGAAGGAGAATTTAAGGATTTCCTTTTGTGTATGATTATGCTATGTTATAGGTTGAGTATGATGGTTGTGGAAGAGGAATGAGTATATGCATATTCTTCCTTATTGAAATTGCAAATGATTATTTGTTTTAGAATAGCATGTTGGAGATTGGTAAGGTTGTATGGGATGAATTACTTGAGGTGAGGTTCAAGAGTTACCGAAAGGTACTTAGTAGTGGATTAATATGAAGAGATATTGCATTTAGCAAGCTTTCATAGGTGTAGAAATGTTGTTCGGAACTCAAAGGAAAAACCGTATCTATCTAAGTAGAATTAGCTAAAGTTGTCTTCTTGAAAATTGTAGCTTATCTTTCTAGCTTTCCAATGATATATATTATGAAATTTTTGGACATCGGACTTGGGATATATGATTATTAGAAATTTGTGATGCTGTATAGGGTGGTCTTTTGCGACAACTACATTGATTGAAAGTTTTAACCCTTTTAGAGGCAAAATATCTTTTTGGAGTCTTCATAGAAGTTGTAGGTCTAGAAGTCTTCTTCGAAAAGGTCTTTGAATAAACTAAATCTGATATTTGTAGTGAAAGTTATTCCCTTTTTTCCAAGACAAGTCGGAAGAAAAAAAGCAGGAAGGAAAAGTCATAATCACAACAATGCTCGATCACGACTCTACGACTTCGTGGCCGTGCGTGCGCAGATTGTGATCGTACAAAGCCTGAACATGTTCTACTCTTTTGACTATAACTTTATCGTCCGACCTCCACATGACCTAATTTTTGAAGTATTGGATTCCTAACACATTCCTCTATCTATCTACAAAAGTTTATAACTTTTGGGATTAATTTGAAAAAGATTAATTGAATCAAAGTGAGGGGATCGGTTGGAAGAGTATGAATTGGATATTTTTACTGAATATACTTCAGTATTTTGGTGATATCTTAATCCATAGAGCTCTAATTGCAATGATTCCTATCTTTAAATAAACTAGAGACATAGAGCCACAAATTATCTGAAGGAATCAAATTTTAATTTGGTCTCTAAGACTTTCAATTTTTAGATGGAAGTTGAGTATATTGTACTATTTTAGTATAACAACAGTCCAAAAATGTTTGGGCTATAAATTTTAGATTTCTGAACTAAATGGAATTATTTTGGTATCATTAGAAACTTAAGACAATGGGGAACAAATGTTCTGAAGAAGTCAAATTGAAATTTCAGTTGAAAGTTTCCCAAAATCTGTCCTGAAATAAAAGAATGAGTTTGCTCTCGTTTTGTGACTCCAAATGTTAGGCTCCGAAAACGAGGTCCAACAATAATTGTCATACTAAAGAATTTTAAGAATTTTTTATGACTTGTTTCAATTACTAATAACACCATTTATTCAATATTTAATATTAAGTTCAATATAATTAAGTTAAAATATGCTATTCTAAAGAAGTTAACTTATACAGTAGTAGTTTACATCACAACAGTTACTTATGTGTTCATCTAATATCCCTTTACATATATACTGCTATATATATCCCTTTACTTATGCTTGAGACTATGTAATGCTATATATGCCTTTCATTTATTTCTTTTCAACTTTAAGCCTTATTATGTTTTCATATCTAAAAACCAACAACAATTTATCAATATTCTAACAGGTTTGTTGATGATGAAATTCTATTAAGACTAGTAATAATCTTCTCTCTGAAGATGATTAACAAATTTTCCTATCTTCCACAACAAGAAGATAATGCAAGGAACCAGTCTCTCCAACTACATTCGTACCATATATAGCCTATTGAAAGAAATAAAAATTTTGTCAATGGCTAAATTCATTAATTATTAATTTTAACTACTAGTGGTCTCCTTTTCTAGTTTTTGCTCTAATGCAAATCTATCTAGGAATGAACTCTTCTAGTTAGTACCATAATCTAGATAACGCAGACACTCTACAATCCATTTTAATGCCACACAGATAATGCATCTTCAACATAATTCATACCACTCAAATAACTTAGACACCCTTCAATCATATCAATTAGCAATTAACACGTCCCAAACAGTTCAGATGATTTTTCACTCCAACTTCAAACTCTACAACATCTTGCGGTTACTAATCTCATAGTCCTGCGATCGGGAGGGCGTCACAAACAACACGAAGACAACGAGTAAAATCGGAATGGAGACGATGAAAAGGACGCTGCAGTAGCGATGGATCTTGTCGGGAAATAAATCATGAGGCAGAGGGTCAGGAAATAAATCGTGAGGCGGAGGGCATTTGAGCATCTTGTCAGGGGAAGTAGCATCGGTGGTGCCAGATTTGAGAAGGTGAATGATAACGAATATGTTCATTATTAGAGATCTTCAAGGATTGTGCTAGTTCCTTGAGGCAGGAAGCAAAATCAAAACAAAAAGGGGGCATCAGCTCAGCTTAGGTGAGATTAAAGCCAAAAGGTTTGGTTTAATTAAACATCAATTTTTTAATCTCGGAATAGCACAGGCACAACATTTACGGAACAGCTAATCTGATGCCAGGTCCCGGGGAGAGGAAACTCTAAAAATGTTTTATTTTCCTTTTATCTTAATGAGATGAGGGAAAACTGAGCTAAGAGAACATTTGGTTTCTAGGAATAAAGATGTGAACTAAGTTTCATTTTTTAAGTTTTGCATATTGGTCATTATTAATGGATAAGACAAGGATTGACATGTTTATTTTAAATAATCTTGACTTGTTTTCCCCTCTAAGGTAGATGTGGATATAACCTAAATCAGATGTTACGTGTAATTGAAACTTGTTTTTCTTTTTTGTTGTGTTTCTTCTCAACTAAAATTCTCTATGATTGTTTTATTTAATTTATTTAATAAATATGTTATTTAATTTCAATAATTTTATATCATAAAATAAATTCATTATGATTTTTTAATTATAAAATACATAATTATTTAAAAATTAATAATTTGTTAAATCATTTTCAATTATTTATTTATTAAAGTTTTTTGATAATAATATAAAATAGTTTAATTAGTTATTTACAAAATTAATCACATAATCATCAATCATAAGTAAAAAATTGTCATTATCATTCTTAATAATGATATAAGTGTTAACTTCAATAATCTCATTTCTAGGCTTGCATATCAAATAAGCATAATCAATAATTCTATTCTGAATTTGATTTGCACTTTTCATTCTCGATCCCTTTTGTTTATTCAATTTCTTAATCATTGGTCAGCAAACGGGACCTTAGAATTTTTTAACCGTGGCATTATATGACGTCGTATTGTAGCAGTCATTGAAAAGAATGGAAGAAGGGCGGTCATGTAAATAAGGTGAAAAGGAGGGCTTTCAAGAAAAAAGCAGGGCATTTTAAGGGAGGGTAGAGGCAGGGGCTTGTCGCCTTGTCGTCCTCGTTCTGTGCCGTGTTTTGGAAAGCAGTTAAGCAAATGCCAGAAACGATAGGAACTAACTTTGAGTAGCTAATAATAATAAAAATTCAGATTTTTAGAGTGCATGCAATAATAGTAGAGTTAAGAGCAGGGAGTATAGGGAGTAGATGCTCTTTTTGAATCCCAATTCGCTCAACTTATTCTTCTTCTTCAACTCCACTCCTTCATGGCCAACAACCCCTCCGACCCTCCCACCGATGATTTCCTCCAAGAAATCCTCGGCCTTCAGAGCTTTCCCTCCTCCGACGCCGCTTTGCCTTCTCCGGTTCAGGCCTCTATGATGCTTCAGCTCAGCTCTGGTGACCCCTCCGCCTCCCACCTCTCCTCCCTCTCCGTCCCCGGATTTCATGGCTTTCCTTTAGGTCTGAGCTTGGAGCAGGGCAAGGATGCTTTTATAAAACCCCAGGAAGCTTCCGGAAGCGGGAAACGGTTTCGCGATGATGTTGTTGATGGAAGAGGTGCTGCTACTGTCAAAAATGTGAGTCATTTTTTTTTAATTGTGTATGTTTGTATGTGTGTGTCTGTTACATGTTTGGTTGCTGGGAAAGTCAAGGAATGTTGAATAAAAATACTTTGGTGGAGTACTTCTTTAGTAGTCTGACTAAAACATAAGCTGGATTTATAACTAGTGGTTTTCATTTGATTCTTTTCTCAATTTTATGGGTTTTCCACATAGTTTTCAGCATTCCTTCGGTATTTTTTTTATATACTTCATACTTTTGGAGATTGAATGTTCTTATTTTGAAGTTTTGAGTATGTGTTCATCCTTATGGTTTCTTGTGTCCTCTCCATGGTTGATCACAGAGGATAGTTTTTGGAGGAATTTCAGTTTTTCCAAGCCTTATTATAGGTGAAGAATAGGAGAGAAATGAGATTCATGCAGAAATGTTAAATTGGCACTGATTAGGATTTTATGTTTTGAGATTCCAAGATTTGTTCTTGACTTAGAAAAAGGTACAAACAGGCTCTCGTCGGCTAGTTGAGTAATTGAGAAGCAGGACACCTATGTTCATGTGCGAATGCTGATGATGTAAATTTTCGTCTAAGGTTGACATGATTTTTCTATGGTTCCTGTCTTGTTGGTTGGCACGTGTCCTTGAAGTGGTATCTAAAGTTGCAGTTCTTGTGGAAACAGCAGTTGTAGCCTGTGTTAACAAATTGTCTAAATTCTGTTGGTTTGACATCAATGATGAACGGCCCAACGGGGAAAAAGAAGTTAAAAAGTCAAATTCTCGATTTAGCTATAATAGGTCAATATTTATATTTTGTTTTCATATTAATTTAGGATACTAGGCAATTTTTGGTGCACTGCCTTAAAAGATGGAAAATATGTAGAAGGTGAATTGAGAAATGAAGAAACTGAGATCATAAGCCCTTAGGGGGGTAGATATCTTGTTTCCTTAGAATTAATAAGGTTAAATGCTTTCATCTTTGAATATTCATACCTTAGGATTGCTCCAAAGAAGTATTTGATTTTGTGAACCGTCTTGTTTATCAAGCTTAGACTTTTACAATTCATGCGTTTTCACACAAGAGCTCTAGTCTAATGTTTTTTTCAGATATATGGTGCTTTGATTGTTTGTGCATGCTGGCTCAATTGTTAAACTAGCCTAAAATGTCAGTATAGCAATAAATGTGTTTGTGCTTATGTATAGCCATTTGAAGGTTTAGCTGTTTGAAATTCTCCTTCTAGTGATCAAACTTATGTGCCATTGGAATTCATGGGATGTTAATAAACCAGGATAATGTTGATATGGTATAGAGGGATCTGACATTAATCCTTTTGTCTTGGAATTGTTGGCATCGCGAGAAATTAAAAATATAAGATGCTACCTTTCTGTGGACAGCTAACAATCTGCCAAGTCAGTTGTTAATGTTTTTCTATTCTTCAGCATCATGTTGCTGTGGTTGGGTTGTGCAGCTTAGATGTAGTGTTGTTTGCCCATCATCCATCTTTCTTTTGTAACTTTTCTCATCATTGACTATGCCTTCATCTTTCTGCAGGTTTTTCATGTTCAACCAATGTCTGCAACTGTTGCCACTTGTCCACATCCACCAGCAATGCGTCCAAGGGTACGGGCTAGAAGAGGACAGGCCACAGATCCACACAGCATTGCTGAAAGGGTATGTGTAATGTAGCATGCTCTCAAAATCGACCATGAAAAATATGTATTATTACCAAGGGTCTGTCATGGTTTGTATTTTCTATACACAAGAAAAAGAATGACATTATGGATGGAGATACCATATCTAGGATAATGTAAAAGAGAAAGGTTCACTGAGAGTGTCGGAAATTCTTTTTTATCGAAAATGGAACTCTATTTTGTCAGTCAGTTGTCAAACGATTGCCAAATGGAGTTAAAGTTGTGTGTATTGACAAGTGATACATGCAAGTGTGGTTCACAATTCTGGAAACGGACCATCAACCAAATATGACAAGGATCTGTCTTTCAACCCTTTGTTGTGTGATGTTTGAGGTGAATCATCTTCAGCATGGAAAGTTTGGAATGTCAACACAATGCTTTTGACGTTGCTGATAGTGAACAAAGAAAATGTTTAATCTATTTCTTGCATTACAGCCAACATGTCATATTTGGCATTAGTTTCTACTTCTCTTAATTTAATTCTTCCCTACAGTAAGTGCACACTTGCTCTTATATTTTTACCTTTTGTCACAGTTGCGCAGGGAGCGCATAGCAGAAAGAATCAGGGCATTGCAGGAGCTGGTTCCTACTGTCAATAAGGTCAGGTTTCCCTTATGGTCGATTAAACTTTTCCAAGGATTTATTCGTTCTTTGTATTGCACATATAAACTTTCTTAATTTGATATTTGGCTCCTATCCTGGGAAGAAAAGGAAAGTTTATAGTGGAGATTTTAAAATGATGATGGATTTCCTTTGTTCTAAGTTGATATCGATTCCCTTTCCGAGTCATGATTTTCCAAATTTGCATGATTTTATGATAGCTGAGGCATCACCAACCCTGTAAACTTGCTCCCTGTAGCTTCGGTGCAAAATAAGGAAAATAAAAACATAATTAATGCAAAGATGGTTTTGGTATTCAAGTGCGCATGAGGCATGAAGTGTTAAATTTTGACATGCAACGTTTTAACTAAAACATTCTTCTTGTTGTGAAGTAGGTATGGCTTACTGTCTTAGCTTGAGTTAAGCTTATCTACCTGTAAAAACTGGATTGTTTTCAGAATATTCACAGGAGCTACTCTACAGATCATTTTAAATCCTCTTGTTCCTCTTCCATGGCTGAACAGGGAGGTCATAATAGTCCCATAGATAATCGCACATTTCTGGTGTAGAGTTTTCAGGAAATATATGTTCATGTGTGAAAAACCAATTGATATTAGTTATGATACTGTCTTAGCATGTCTTGGCAAATTATCTTTTGCCAGCTGTATTGCAAAAGTTAACAAGTAAGAAAGGTCTCAATTATTGCAATTAAAAAAATTGGTCCTCTGAAGAACCATTTATTCTTGTACTTGTCTTTATCGTGGCAATCAAATTATCTTACTGATGAGGGTAGATATCATTACACTTTTACGCTCTGGCTAAATTTGATTAGTTTTTGGAGAACGACTGGTTTTAAACATGAGAAGTTCATAATTCATGCCAAAACTTGTGTCTTGGTATGGATGCCTTAACTAATTGCTTCTGCTATGTGGTGGCAAATGCATGAACATTGTTTCAAGACCTTGATATGTGAAATTTGTTTTGGTTTGAACAAATTGTATTGCATCCTTTTGGAACAGTTAAAAGAGGCTAATAGAATTATCAGATTTTTGTTGTTGCATTGACAATGACTCTTTAACTTCCTCTTTTACATGTATCTGGTTTGGCACCAACTATGGTCTAGGTTCAGTGCACTTGTTAAGTAGAAATTGACTTATTTTATAAGTTATTTGGTAACTGTGGATCCGACTGTGTCCTGAGTAGTGAACATTGACTAAACCAGTATTAATAATGATGATGACCATGGCAGTAATACCTCATAACTGATTTAAGCTAGGGAATATGTAACCTTTGGTTATTATTTTGTGACTTAATTTTGCTGTTGGAGGGTAACGAGTTCACTGTTCTAGGAGGATGTCCCTATTATGAGTGATATGTGGTTGATTTTTTCCTGAGGGATGACATGCCAAATGGAATGTCTACTTCTTTCAGCCTAAGTATTGACCTATGTTTTCTACCTTTGGCAAGACTGACCGAGCGGCCATGCTTGATGAAATTGTGGATTATGTGAAGTTTCTGAGGCTCCAAGTAAAGGTATTAAGATAAATCCTACTATATTTTTGTTTGGGAAGAATCTGCGATTCAGTGGAGTCACTATGCATCACCCATGGTCTATTTCATGGCCATTGACTAACTTTATGAAGTATAAATTATCTTGTACGATCTTTATTTGCTACTTTATGCTGAAGCACAGTCAGCTTTCAAATAGCTGCCAAACCTATGGGTGGTGTTGATAGGAGTCTATTTTTTTTTCAATCCTAGATGACCTTCATGCCAAAATATCGCTGTGACCTGTCACCAATTATGAATTTCTATAACTTAATATTCTTGGAGTTGCTTTCATCTCAATGATACCAGCTCGCCTTGGAGGTCAGAGTCGATATATTGAACTTTTCAGCCATTCAGTCTTAGATAATTAGGCAAGCATCGGTAGAAATGATGAACTGGGTTTATCCCTTTTTTTAGATTTAGATGCGGTACTTATGGGATAAACAAGCTTGCATTTGGAAATGCAGTGTCCACAAAAAAAATGTTTTCATCATTGTGTATTAGGTTCTTTTATTCAACATGTTGCTATGATCTCCGAACAGGTATTAAGCATGAGCAGACTGGGCGGAGCTGGTGCTGTTGCTCCACTTGTAACAGACATTCCCCTCTCATCAGTTGAAGTAGGTTTTTCATCAATAATAAATTCATTGAGATTGCCTTTGAATTGTTAGCTAAGCTTTGTACCTTCGATCATAGGATGAAACTGGTGAAGGTGGAGGAAACCAACCAGCCTGGGACAAGTGGTCAAGCGATGGTACGGAGCGACAGGTAGCGAAGCTCATGGAAGAAAATGTTGGCGCAGCCATGCAGTTTCTTCAATCAAAGGCTCTATGCATCATGCCCATTTCATTAGCCACTGCAATTTACCATACACAACCAACAGATACCTCTACTGTTGTGAAACCAGAAACCAATACCCCTTCATAGACTCCAATAAGAAAGAAGGTTAAGCATCCATCACATGGTCCCCTTCCAAAAAAGATCACCAATCTGCATCTGGGCCCCACAAGTTATTAGTCATGTTCCAACTCCTCACAAATAGCTGTTGGCGTAGGTTCCAAAATTGCAATCAAAGTCAGATGCCAGAGTAGTTGCTCTTGCCTTTCCCTTTCCAGCTTTTATGTTTTTTTTGTTTTTAAATTCTCATTGCAGGGTTTGATGTCAATGCCTGAAATGCAAAAAGAACGCATTAGGGCCTTTGATGTCTTGCCAAGTTAGGATTGCGGAAGTATTGTCAAAGCTCCCACTTGGATGTGCTTCCCCCCTTTTGGTACCGGTGATGGGAGGTAGTGGAAAATGATGGTAAAGCACTTTTCTTAGTGGGGGCCTAATTTTGTGGTAGTGGCGTGTGGGACCTTTTAAAAGTGTTATGTAGACTGGTACATATTAAATATCCTTGAATATAGTAATTAAGAGGAAACGGAAGGAATGCAAAAGTTAGCATGGATAACGAATGCTGGTTGTTATAGTCCAATAGAAAAATTATGGTCTCATACTTTTGCTTAAGGTGGGGAATATGGTGTGTCCAAATTTGACTTACTTTCTTCCAGATCGTTATTGGAGGCTTACATCATTACAGATAGAGATAGAGAGGGACTCTTTCAAATTAAGATGATTTTTTTTTTCCTCAGGGCATGAGTTCTTCACTGCCTAGAACTAAGCAAATCATAAAGAGCAATAGCGACATGGGACTGGGTAACTTGGCAATCAGTGTTGTGGATTTAAAGGCTTGTATCTTTTGAAGTAGGGATTAGAGATGATGGGATCAGATTGCAAGTGCAGCAATTAATTTAACCCAAGCAAGCAAATACATGTCATTACTCGGAAACTATGTTGATAAATGATCATACATAATTTATAATTGGTATCTTTCACAACTGATTTAACGTGAACACCGAATAACTTGTTGCGTCTTCTTTGATCAAGAAATTTGATGGTGAGAGCGATAGTGGTAAGAGGGGAAAAATGTCATGGCTGGCAGTGTTTTCTACCAATGAGGTGTGATAATGAAATGTAATCCCGATTGAGCCCTTGAAATGATGCGCTAGGGTATGAGTTGTGACACAACGAGGACGTTGGGTCTGAGCTCCAATAAAGCCTGCGTTTGGTCTAACAATGTAATGATGGGCTAATTGTTATTATTCCGTTGGCAACCCCAACTTTGGCGTCTGACCTCTTAGCTGGTTGGCTGTTTGTCTGTCTGTTCCCTATCGAGTTTTATATGTTCTTAGTCACTCAGAGCCATAGAGCCAAAAAAAGCTGGGAGAGTATTCCTTTGTCCTGTGTGGTATCTTTGTTATCTATCGGTCAGGTATAGTCAGTTTAGCCGAAGAAACTTGCGTACCCTTTAGTGTTTATCGCCTTGTATCATGTTAGCTTTTGCTACAAAGGGTTTTCCACTACTGCTTGTGGTTAGCCTTGGAAACATAGTCAACCTTCGCATTTTTTACGGGCGGGTAACGTTGATCTCAGGAAGTGAGTAAGAAGAGAGTTCCATAAGAATTATGGAAACTTCTTCAGATCCAGTTCATTTATCATCTAGTTTGTCTGTATCTAGTTTGCCTAATAGTGTGAAGCGTGTATTATCAAACAAAATTGAAAATTTAGTAGAAATTATTCATGTAGAGAATCGTGTGTGTGAAACTTCTTTACCTTTGTTGAGTCCCTATAGTATATATTCTCGTGATCATTCTTGGACGAGAAGTATTAGGAGTGTTATCTACTGCTAGACCTAGAGTGAAAGAAATCATCAAAAGTTCCAAGCTGGAATAATGTGGTCTCAGATCTACAACTGTAGAACAGTACGTAAAGCTGGAAATCCTTAAGGAGCTGATCCTCTTATGGAGAGAACACAACCATACACATCTACAATTTGGAGCTATACGACTTGTTCTTACTTTACATGGAAGAAAATGTATTCCTGCAACAGCCAGGATATCTCTTCTTGACACGACTTACACAACATACCAAAATGTTCTTAGTGGTACCTTGCTGACTACGCTCAATAATGGAAGGGTCATCTTGACCATAGCACTTGATTTCAACATCAGGTTGGATGATTCCACTTTGTCTGAACATCTACAAGTTCAGATCCAGATCACTGGAGCAGATCAAGATCCAGAAGCCATCATGGCTACCTTACATCACTGGATGATCTACCGTCTACAGAATCATGCCTTGGATATTAACTTTCCAAATTCTACTTCGGATGCACTTTACATGGTTGCTGATTGAGTCAATGATCAGACTACTATCATCCAGATCCTAAGGTAGTTGCCTCTGCAGGAGCTTGAAAAGTTGATGCCAATAGAATGGATTACTAACTATCAGAAGGTAGTCCATGCGCCTCATCGACACTCTTTTCATACAACTTCTCCGATTCTAAAGACATTGAGACATGGCTCAATCAAATCCATCTATACACAGCCCAGCAATGACACGCCTGGTCTTTCAACATCAGGGTCTATCCTGATGATCCAGCCCACTGATCTGTCTCCAGATGCATCTTCTACGGCCAAAAGCCTTAAGATTCAGCCCGTATATTCTCATACGGAAGGTAAAGGCGATCCTTCTGTTCGTTACTTCAAATCTAATATAGATCCTATCTATATTAGTCATCATTGTAGACATTTTGTATGCGATGTCGACCCATCCATGTTCGAACCAGATTGTGAGATCTGTCTCAATCCTGAGTCAGATACAGATGATGATGATCCAAGATATCAACGGAGAAGGAAGAAGAAAAAACTCAAGTCTCGGTGCCAGCCTTCTCAACCTTATCATCCTCTTAGATATGATAAAGATCCAGACGATCATAATGGTCTATCCATGATAGAAAGATCCAGACCAGTGTCTCTTAGAGAGATGCTCTGGTCGTCTGTGTTTACTAAGTCAGATCCCTGCAGATTTACTGGTGAATCTTGCAGATCTAAGCCAGCAATTCTTGTTATGATTCCTACTCCTCTACCCTGTATGATGACAGGTCTATATGAGGATGACTTTCCTCAACTTTCTAGGAGTACTGATGAATCACAGCGGGTTATCTATAACCCTTATATCAGAGCATCAGGAATTACTTCATAAGGAACACCTGCATCAAATCCAACTGATGAAGTTCTTAACTAGCAGACATCTAATGCAGTAGCCTAGAACAAAGTTCTGAGAAGGATTGATTCCAAGCTGGATGGAATTAGTTAACAAAACATCGCTATGCACAAGAAAGTTGATTCTATTTTGGAATAGATACAAACGATGTATCGATCTTACAAAGCCTAGATTCAGCACCTTGATGCTGAACTTCGACAATACATCTTTGCCCATTATATGGGGCCAGATTTTGACTTTAAAGTTCATAAGATACAAAAGATACAAGGAATTGTACAACAAATGGAAGTTGATATGCATGCAACTCAATCTAAGCAGATATATGGCTCATCCTCTTCGGATTTTCCAAATACACAGCTATCATATCCATCTCCTATGTATCAAAAATATCCAGAAGAAGCTAACTACTCAAAGATATTTAAATTCAACTGCCCTTTGATTAGACAGTACATACATCCTCAGACAACTCCAAAGAAACCTTGACGATCAAAGTCAAAGTCTACATCTAATCGTATGCCTAAACCTTGAGTTTCTGAGTCTCTAAAGGTTCCAGAAGTGTCATCTTCTTATACATCTTTTGAACCAATTGAACAGTGGAGAAAGCCATTAAGGATCAATACTCCTCCAACATCTCCACCACCAATACAACCTTCCACCTCTTTTCTTGGGAAGGATAAAGCTAAACAGAAGGAGTACATAGCTATTCTAACCTCTAAACCTCTTGCAGAAGATTCTAACTCTCAATCAGAGTCAGAAGAAAGTATGAATACCCAGAGTGGTACATCTGAAGTTTCTGCAACACCATCTAGTTGTTCAAATGAACAATAATTATCAGGTCTTGTTGATGAATCAGACGAATCAAGCAGGTTAGACAACTTTGCTGACTTATTAGAACTATCCAATATTCTAATGACTATGCCTCAATATACTGAAGAACCAGAAATCAGTGAAGCTGAATCCATAGGTACTGAACCTTTCAGACCTGAACCAGCACCTCAAACAACACTAGCTATGACAGCTACACAGTCGACTACCAAGCCTACTTTGGGTCCTTGGTTTACATTCGATGATCTTCCACTTAAGAAATGGAGGGATCAAATACATGAATTCGGAGCATGGATTGATTTACAAATGACCAGACCTAATCATCCTCTTTAGGATATTTTATTTGAATTCACCTCTCGGTTCACTAGTACTTTGTGAGAATGGTGGCAACGTATAAATGAGTATCAATGACTTTAGTACATACAAGTATCAGCTGCTGGGGCACTACTTGGCATAATTCACAAAGAATTTATTAGTGACTTCCAGTTGATTGATAAGCAAATCCGTTAGGAGTATTTCGCCATGAAATGTTGTTCTCTTGATAAGCGTGATATTCAAAAGCATTACAAACGCATAAAAGACAGGTATTATCACTTGAATGAATGGAACGATGGTAACTTGTGATATACTTTTATATCATCCCTTCCAGATGAAATACAACCAGAACTTCAACGGACCATAGTTTCTCTATAATGAGACATGTCAACAATCTCTCTTGGAGAAATCTATCATCTTGCTTTAGTGTCTCTTGACAAACTACGTGATCAATATACTTTGTTCAAGAATATCCTCAAAGGAGATCCAGTTTTGAAACAGGCTTGCAAAAAGCCTTAATCTCCGGATAAAGTGCGAAGATAAGAAGAGTTGTGAGTCCCATAGCAAGAAGAAAGCTCGTTCTTCTCAAGTCTACCAAAGGAGAACATTCCAAAGAAAGAAGGAAAGACAGAAGCCTTGGAAGCAAAACTTCAAGAAGAAGAATATAAGCAAAAAGCGCAAATTTATGAGGTTCTTCAAGAAATCCTCACATTGAAATAAGACTCGATGTTTTATCTGTGGAAATCCAGAGCAATATGCGAATAAGTGTCCTTAGCCAACCATGAAAAATACCAAGTTCTTAGAGAAACTTGAAAAACTAATGCCTATTCATCCTCAGAATCACATTGAAGAATTACTTGAGGAACGATCTCTAGAGGACAATGATACACAGTTTGCTATCTCTGTGTCTACAGATGAAGAAGAATCATCAAGCTCATCCACCTCTACTAATGATGATTCATTATACATGTTACAATAGACATGAATGAAGATCAATTGTACACCTGTACAACGACCATATGTCTAGATCCAGTTATTTCAACAAGATAAATATGACAGACCCATTAAAGCTATCGGGTTTATGGATACTGGTTCTAGTCATACGATCATGAAGCCCAATATCTTATCACCGGAAGCATGGACTTCACATGAAGAGTATTTTACTGCCGCTAATAGTAACTCTTTCAAAATTGGGTTGATTACAAGAAGACGAATTGGCATTCGCTTCTTTCCTTCGGGTACAGTTTGGACTAAAGTATTTGGAAGCAATCTACAAGGCCCAAATATTCTGATTGGAATGGATACGTACTGTAAAGCCCCACATTTACAAATCCTACCCACAGGCCTCAGGTATTGAATCTTTTTCAGTCTATACACTGACATAAAAAATGTGTTTGAACTTATACAGGTTCCTGCACATTACACTGGACTTCGAGATAAACTGTTAGAATACTGTCTAGATTCCTATGAACAGTTTACTCATCCATATTCTCTATGGAAAAATACTGACTTTTTCGTAAGTCTGCCTTTCAAGAAAAATAAGGATATTAATCCTATAAAAGCCACACATCTAGGGATGAACCCTGACAACTTAAAGCTTGCACAAGATGAGTGTGCCATGTTATTACATCAAGGATTGATAGAGCCCACAAAGTCGAATTGGCTTGTCAAGTGTTCTATGTCAACAAACGTTCAGAGCAGAAACGTGGAAAGAAACATCTAGTGATAGACTATAAGCCTTTGAATGCTTTCCTGCAGGAAGACAGTTTCCTTTGCCTAAAATCAGTACATAGGTATTATTTCTCAAGGAAGCTATTATATTTTCAAAGTTTGATCTTAAAGTAGGATTTTGGCAATTGGTTATTAACCCTGAAGAACGTTACAAGATTGCATTCTACATTTCCAATGCTCAGTACTAATAGATTGTGATGTCTTTTGGACTTAAAGTCACACAATCACTATTTCAAAAGTCTATTACGAAGTTCTATGAGCCTATCCTCAATAGTGCATTGATCTATGTTGATGACATTCTTTTATTCTCAAAGTCTCATAAGGAACATTAGGCCCTTCTGAACAGATTTTTGAACCTTACTCAACAGTATGGTATTATGCTTTCGGCCTCGAAAAGCACTATTGGTACAATAGAAACAGAATTTATGGGTTTGCAATTCAAGGATGAATTCTATCAGTCTGGTTCACATATTGCTAAAGAACTATTGCAATTTCTGCATGAAGATTCTCACTGCGAAATAAATTCAATAGTTCCTTGGAATTGTTAACTACATCAAAGATTTCATACCACATGTGGCAACTTATATATCATGCTTATCTAAGTTCTTACAAAACAATCCACCACAATGGGGAAAAGAACAGACTACATCTGTGAAGTATCTCAAGCATATTTGTCAGGATCCTCCTCTTTTGAAGATTCTTGAACAAGGACAACGTGTCCTTCAAATAGATGCTAGTGACACTCACTGGGGTGCTGTATTACTAGAAGAAATCAGTGACCAATGACATTATTATGGACATGCTAGTGGATCTTTCAATCCATCTGAATGTCACTATCATATCTCATATAAGGAGATTCTTGCTGTCAAAAGAGGTATAGAAAAGTTCACTATCCACCTCACTCCTTATCATTTTGTCATTGAAATGGACAACTCCTCTTTCCCTAAAATTCTGGAACAGGCTGGGAAAAAGAATCCCAACAACCTATTATGCTAGCAAAAGTGGTTCTCATCTTATAAATTCAGTGTTTGACATCTGAAAGGTCATAAGAACATCCTATCTAATTATCTTTCTCGACCTTACAAGCCACTCTTCTTTGAAACTTCCCATTCCTCTCTTTTGGCTTATGGAGCTTCCTAGACTTGCCAGGTATCAGAAAGATTTTTCTCCATGGTTTTCTCGCCAACATACAATAGTTGAAACTCTTTCTCCAGTCCTTTTACCAGAGTGTGTTTTATTACATGCTTCTAACCCTTCTTTATCGTGACATTATTGCTAAACCTAGTCACTTTGACATGCTTACTCCTTACAAATTTATTTATCACATTTATGATTTTCTTGATAAGGCTACACTTTGGCATCTTTGGTTTTTGGCTACTTTGTTCACTTGTTTAATAGCTTTGTCTCCTTTGCATGTCTATCGCCATTTGTCTGATCTAACCAATTCCAGTTCACTCCTTTGGACATTTCTAGAATGATTCGAACCTCTAGCTAAATGACATATTGATATGTCTCTTAAACTGACATAAAATCGTCTTTAGGAGGCAACATTGGACAACAAAAATGTCTATATGGTTAGCTGCATCGCCCCTATTGTATGACTGATACTAATATGCTTTGCACAATCAACCATATTCAGTATTGACGTACCTTGGTTGATTGGCCTAATGAAGAAGCTCTTGCCACTAAAGAACTTTATGCACTTTTAGACCAATACTACCAACATCCACGGTCTGACATTTCTCCTCTCTGTACATCATAAGGACCATATTTCGGAGAAACTGCTCTAAGACATCCTCTTAGAACTCCACCTGTGAGTGAATGGACATCTATTCATGATCGCTATATCCACATTCGTGGAGGACCTATTCCATGTCCAACTTATAAGCCTATTGTGGAATCCAGCCTATAACTAGAGGAATTGAATTCACCAAACACCTCTGTTTCTGACCCATGGCCATCGAATTGGGCTCAAACCAGCATCCATGAACTTATTGAACAGATTGATCGAGACATGGAGTTGACAGATGATGACGATGACCTTACTTTACACTTGTAAAGTAAGAATGCCTTTTGAGACAACTATTAATATGATGAAAGATGGACCCGCATATCATCATCAACACTGTTGAAGATTCCATCTTATCATCTTTAATCTTTTCTACTATTTATTTTAAGACTTTTGTAGAAGTAGATTCCTTTTTGATAAGGTTAGGTGAATTATTAGATTACTTTTGTTAAAGTGTAATCATTTTGTTTCTAGGTAGTTTTACCTTTTAGTCCCTAGCTTCTCCTATAAAAGTAGGGCTTTGCCTTCGTTGTATTTACGCTAAAATTGACACTGAAAATTGACGCTAAAATTTATTGAAAAATGAAGAAGTTAATTTTCTTCTAACTCCCTTCTCATTTCTGAAAACTTCAAACCCTGAGTAATCATGTTTCCTCAGTGCCTAAGATGTAGGATGAGTATGCTCTACACTCGCCTCTATTGAGGATCTTGTGTAACAGAAAGTCTATGACAATATGAGAACTATTGCTTCTAAACATACCCACTGCCTTGAGTTAGAAGCATTAGTGGGGAATAACGAGTAAGAGTATGTGAGCGAAGTAGGGTTCCTAACAGGCAAGAGCATTTGTGCTCGTGTAAGCTGAAGGACAGGTGCTGAGGGTTTGTTAGCTTCGATATCTGGAACTACCTACGTAGTGATACATACTTCCAATACGACTTTGGTTAGTTGATGATGCAACCAATAAGGGTTGTTTAGAGTGGTGTTAACCTTTGGGTTAACCAAAGAGGTGTCATAGTTTCCCTGTGTGCCCGTAAGGGTCCCTGAGTGGTATCATATTTGGGTAATTGTATCCGTTACCTTGTAAGGCCTTATGGGGTAGCAAAGTGGTATCAGAGCCACTAGGTAAAGGCCTGGGTTTGCCCAACGTTGCTAGTTCGAATCCCAGAAAAATAATTTAGGAATGGGACCGTCGTTCAATCCAAAATGCAGTTACCACTCAGGGAGTGTGGGCTTCTTAAGCGAAGGCTATATTTGGGTGATTGTATCCGTTACCTTGTAAGGCCTTATAGGGTAGCAAAGTGGTATCTGGACCCATTAGCGAGAAAACGATATTAAAGTAAAAATTGATATCATTTGAAAAAAAATCTATACACTATGTTTAATGAAGACCCATATTATAATGTTAAGAGTTTTGTATTATAATGGCCAATATCAACTGACGTGAGTTCCTGATTCAAATCTTAAGTTCTATCATAAACCTTCTTCACATCATTAGTTGTTTGATCACTAACTTCTACTTGATGTGGTGATTCATCCTTCTTCAATCCCTCAAAAATGAGACTTGAAGATTTCATTAAAATCAGCAATTATTCAAGCTGCTTATGCTCAACATCCTAACATTACCTTACCTCCTATCAATTGAAATTTCTACAAAATTACTATCTCATCTAACTGTTGCAAGCACACATTAGACAAATTTAAGAATGGTTTTTCTCTCTTTCTCTCTCCTCTCTATCCCTGGCCATCCTACATCTTACAACTCCCAACCCTGCTCCAGCTACCATCATTTCTCCTCTACTGACTCACATATTGCTGTCGTCGACCATTATCTTGCGATAGTCTCTTCCTCATGTTGCTTGCGTGCCTAACGCCCAAGCCCAACTGCACAAGCCTTCATAACCGCTGCTTTTTCCTATTGCTATAAATATGAACTTGATACCCAGAAACCCTCTTTTTTTAAACTAGCCTCAACCTAATTGAATGAAGGCTGAGAGTGCAATATACTTGCATTTGAGCTTATTGGCAAAAAAGGTAAGAGAAAAAGGCGAATAGAAGAAACTATAAACTCCTCGGTCTAACTTTAACCCGAGTTGACCTAGCCATGGGCCAAAATAGTTCGGTAACATGAACCAACCCAGCCTAGCCTATGGCCCAATTGAAATGACAAAAATGACGTCGTTTTGTATATTTTTTTAAAAAGGTAAGGATGGGTATGGTCAGCTCGCCTCGCCGTGGTCCATCCTACCAACCCTGCTATTCCTGGTCCGGCTCATTGACATCCATAGATGGAAGGCAAGAGAGAACAAAATCATAACAAAGAAATATGGTCTTTTATATCAGTAAAATATGCTCTTTTATATTAGTAATAACAATAAAAAGAATAAATATATTTGCAATAAATTGAAATTTTAAATATTTGATTGATATAGTTTATAATTGTATCTAGTATTATAAAATTAGATAAAGTTCTAAATTTAAATTATAATTTATCCAATAATATATAATGACTTAATCCAAATTTATTTTAAATGAGTATTGATCCAAAATTATTTTGAATGAGTAATAAATATAACATAAATTTTTTTATCATCAGTTTAAATATACCAAAAATAATGTACCTACGATTAGAGTTTTTCAAGGTTATATTAGGTAATATTGAATGTTAAACATGTTAACCTAAAATTAATGGATTATCATAGAACATACCAACATAAAGCAATCAAATATGATTGATGTTATCAATCAACTAGATTAATAAAGTTTATACAAAAAACTTAACGTCATTTTTTTCTTTTTCTTCAATTATGAAATTATATTAACTGAACATGTATAAATTAACCAACTTATTAACTCCCGTAAGTTAAGTCACAAAAATTGAATAATTTAGATTTTAATAAATAATTTGAATAATTAGCATTACATCTTAATTCTAATTCTATCTATTGAGTATGTAAGAAACTTTTATCCAATAATGAAGCCCAAATCGTTAAACTCCAATATTGAGTTATTGTTAATAAAATATATGTCAAAAATTATTCTTTTTATTTGATGTATTTATTATTTATTATATGATGAAATTGTAATATTTTAAATACTTTGTATTGTTTTTAATTTTATATTTACATAATGATTAAATGATCTTTTTTCATATTAATTGTGTTTATGATTTATATATGAAATATGTGAAAAATAATATTAATAAATAAATAAATTATTACTATTTTAAATTTGTATTATTGTAATTTTAAGACAAAGTTGATGTGAAATTATAAATTATACAATACAATATATTTAAGGACTACTTTGCAATTAAAAAAATTTAGGGAAAATTTTCTAAATTTAAAAATTACTCAAAATTTAATTAATATTGACTGATACAAGTATAGTATCATACCAGAACCAAATCCGATATTAGTACCGGTACTGATATGATATCCATAACGTTAATTATGAAACTACTTAAATCTATACAAGTGAAAGAGTTTTCGCATTGCTTCGTCAAATTGGTGGTGTTCCACAAGAATTGTCAATTCACGAGAATTGTCAATTAATTATCGACTATTCATATATTTAAATAGTTAGACTATTGCAACAATAACCACCAACCAATAAAAATCTCACTGAAAAGTAGAGTCTAAGAAGGTCTTGTACAATGCAACCTTACCTCTAATTAGCAGAGAAATTGTTTCCGATAGATTCATATGACGAAGGAAAAAAAACATACATATACATATTAAACTATTAAAATAAAATAATTAACAATAAAAATAAATATAAACCTATCAAATGATAATAAAAATAAACCTAATAGATATTAAACAGTTAGACTAATGATAGTAATTATGATTGATTAAAAATAAAATACATAAATTTAAAAAACAGAACAAAATACTGATGAAAAAATAAATCTATAAATAAGTTATATCTATGTAAAGTTTTGTCTAAAATTTTGTTATATTTAATTTCACTCTAATTTAATGAATACTTTTATTTTGTTGAACTAATAAGAAATTCTTAAGTTATAATTGTATTCTCTTTTTAGACATATAATTTTTATCCCTATAGTAGTCAATTGAAATCGATTTCAATTTAAGATAATTTAATAATGAAATATTCACGTTTTGAGCTCCTGATATGTTTTACTTTAATATAGATAGATCTTGTGATACTCTGTCAAATAAATCATGTTTAACTCTCTTTATCCATGTTGTGATCTAGTTAGAAATCTTATCTTCCAAATGCTGATACATAAATCAAATAATTGAACCTTCTACTTTCACTCTTTCAATTTAATTAATTATAAAAATATGCACAAATCTCAATAAAACTAGGAATTCATTAAACTAAAGATTAATTTAGTACATAAATTCTAAGGTCTATCTCACTTAAATCTATATCCTAATTAGTTCATAGCTAAACAAGAAATAACAATGAAAAAGAAAAAAGAAAAATAAGAATAGGAAACTATGGTGATAAGTCTCTTAAATCTTTGGTGTATGCTATTGAATCATTGTCTTTCTCACACGAATGAATTGCTCTTAATCAGTAACAAATGTAGAATGGCTTCTAATTGACTGTCCAATTCTTTTCTAGCCAAAGAGCTCTCTATGATTTTCTTCCTCTTTTCTTTAAAACCAAAATACTAATCTTTAATGAGTAACATGACCCCAATATAGGTTTGTGTTATGAGCCTTATTATGAGGTCTATATTTCTCGATCCAGAGGGTCACAAAGGGTATGTAGGATGTTGAAGGAGAGATAAAAGTCGCCATATTAGAATATGGTCCCAACATGGTGATGTATAAGTGTCTTGCTCTATTGTCCTCTTATTCTTCCCTAGTAGCCCCCAGTTTATCCAATTCTTCTTTGAATTCTCTTTTATTTTCTTGAAGAGAAATAAATAAGACCAACAAAAATGTTTCTCATTTTGAGTATAAAATCATCTAAAATAGTCCAAAACATAAGTAATATGTTATAAAAATAATGACAAAAGCAAAGTATGCATAACATACATTATACTCCCCCACACTGAAATAATGGCTTATCCTAAAGCAAATCAATTATATCTTTCATTCTCAAATAGAAAACCTCAATGGGAAAGTGTTAAAAAAAACAAACATACCAATGAAAATTTTTCTATTACATATGCAATTATAAGAGTCATCAAAATGTTGTGCAAGTAACTACTTATATCAATTTACAAGTTAATTCAATTCACTTCTTGATCTTTCAAACTTTAACTTGAATCATAACATTCAACTTCATGCACAAAATTGACATAAACAAGATAAAATAATTTAAATCCTAAATATATTCGCAACCCTTATTATTAAAACATAAAATAAAATAAAATAAAAGCATTAGGAGCTTGTTCGAAAAGTCACCTAACCCTTTTACGTAAAAAAAATTACCTTGTTAGAACACTCCCAATTACTCAACTAATTCACTATTTCAAATGACTACTAGCATCACTCTTGAACTTCAAACCTTTTTTTATTGATTTGAAGCCACCTAAGTGAATATATTAAGTGCTCACTTATTCATATATTTTTTGTTTTTTATTTTGAATAATAAAAATGCTTAAAAGAAATCTCAATTACTTGATGCACATATATTTAATACAAAGAATATCATGATGCTTATAAAGAATTAGATACTCCAAATTTATAAAACAAATTAAATTAACTTATTCATGATTTTTCATAACTAGTTAGATAGAGATTTCAAATTACTAAAATAATCAAGTTCATAACGAGTCGTCTATATTAGCATGCTTTAAAAGGTAAAAACAAATTTCTAAAAATTAATTTCTATTGATATTTTCATGATAAAATTGAGTATCATATCATGTATAGTTTTAATCCCTCTTTTACACTTAAGAAAATATTATTTTCAATATTTTAAATATATAAGAATAATAAAAATAACGCAAAGGTGAAAGAGATATATTAAAGGATGTGAAATTCTTTGATTCAAGACCTATGGTCTAAGTTTATATGGAATTCCTTTGCATTGAATTGAAATATGGTTAAGAATTTCTAAGATACATGAAAAAATGTTAGTAAAAGGAAAAAAGTACCAAAATATATATACAAATAATAAAGATTAATATCAAAAATTGAAAACAAAATTATAAGATCAAGCCAATCCTCTGGAGGAAGTTGAGGTATCTGTAATGATGTATAAAGCACTAACTTTCACAGGTCTTTTGGGCATCAAAATTTATCATGTTCACTAGGCTCCTAATGGATGACTCAATGATCATTGTCCGTGTATCATCTTGATTGTCCATAGCTCTATTAATAACAATTAGAACATTAGCCTACTCTCTCGATGGCATTATAAGTTCCTTTGTCTCTTTAATAACTATATCCTTTATCCTCTCCTCTCCTACTGGTTCCATTAGATCTGCATTGTTGGACTCATAATCATCGTGCTAACACTCCAACTCTTTATATTCCATTGCTCCTTAGGCTCTACAAACCCTTCAGACTCTATGGATCACGTCAATAGAGGAAGGATCTCTAACCTAAAATGTTACACGATCTTTATCAACTAACCAGTTTATGTATTACTCTATATATGTAAGTATGGTTGGATGAGTTAATGGTGTACTACTTTGTGGTAGAGGTGGAGTTGACATATGCTTGGCTCCTACAATCTAGTCCTTTTAGGTGGGAGACTCCTTTACTACTCATGGTAGTGCAACAGTGAGCACAAAATGTTTTCCTCTTATATCCATCCAGTTTATGTATTACTACATGATCTTTACTACATGTTGATACTCAAGTAGGTATCAACAGTGAGACTCCTTTACTACTCATGTTTTCCTTTTGTAACATTAGAGGAATTAGTCCCTCCTTTTACACTAAAGATTCTTATAGAGGATGATTTGAATCCTCGAATGAAGTAGTAAAGGTAGAGGTAGTTAAACTATTAGATGTTTGTGATGTTTGTTTGATTTACCTTATTTTTTTATAGTTCTTAGGTGACTCTTATGCAGGTTGTAGAAAATAAGGGAGGACTGACGGTAGTACCCAATGAGAAGAACAAATTGACTCCTATATGCAATGTCACTGGGTGGAGAGTGTGAATTGATTATAAGAAGTAGAATGATGCTATTTGGAAATATCACTTTCCTTTTCCTTTTATAAACCAAATGTTAGAGTAACTAGCCAGAAACATGTACTACTATTTTTTAGATGGACTTTCAGGCTACTTATAGATTCCTATTGCTTTAGATGATTAAAAAGAACATTCACATATCCTACAATGCATTCGTTTATAGTAGGATTCCCTTTGGGTTGTATAATGCATCTGCTACCTTTCAGAGTTGTATAATGGCCACTTTTTATAATCTAGATAAGGACATTATAGAAGTATTTATAGATGATTTTCTATTTTTGGTGATTATTTTGGTTTATTCCTCTATAATTTAGAAAGAATGCTTCGAGAGATGTAAGGAAATTAACCTAGCATTGTATTGAGAAAAGTGTCATTTTATGGTATTAGAGGGTATAGTTTTAGGCAATAAAATTTCATATAGGGGTATAGAAGTAGATAAAGCAAAATAGAAACTACAAAACTATAAAGCAAGATAGAAACTATAAAACTATCGCCCTTTACTTTAGTTAAGGCTATTAGAAGCTTTTTAAGGTGTGTTGGCTTTTGTAGAAGATTATTCAAGACTTCTCTAAATTTGTTAGGCCTTAATCAAATTATTGGAAGAAGATGCTCCATTTAACTTCACTCAAAAGTGTTTAGATGCTTTTGACATATAAGGAAAACTTGACTAATGCCCCGTTTGGTTGCACCAAATTGGAATTTGCCTTTTGAACTAGTATGTGAGGCAAGTGACTTTGCAGTAGGTGCAATTCTTAGGCAGAGGGAGGATAAGAATTTTTAGCCAATTTTCTATACTAGCAAGACTTTGATGGATGCATTAGAGAACTATACTACTATAGAGAAAGAATTGTTAGTAATGGTTTTTACGTTTTATAAATTTAGATATTACCTAATCTTGTCTAAAGTTGTTGTTTATATTGACCATTTTTCATTAAGATAATTGCTAAATAAACCAAATGCTAAACCTAGTATAGGAATTTGATCTAGAGATTAGTGACAAGAAGGAAGCTCAAAACCTGGCAGTAAAATGTATATTTTGACTATAAAACCTAAAATTTGAAGAGCTGAATGAAGAGGACTTAAATGATACATTCCTAGAAAAATGCCTATATAATTTAGAGGAGGAATGATCCTAAAATCCCTTAATTTATGATTGTTGCAAATTATTTAGCAGCTAAGATCTTACGAAACACTTTTCTCATTATTAAAAGAAGAAATTCTTAACTAATTTGAATGACTATTTTTGGAAGGATTTGTATTTGTTTTGTATTTATGCAGACCAAATTTTAAGAAGATGTGTATCTCACTCTAAGGGTTGGAAGCTGCTAGGACATTATTATATTAAACTAGTTAGAGGGCATCATAGTGTGAATAGGAAGACTCAAATAGTTCTTAAGTTAAGTTTTATTGGCTTTTAATTTTCAAGATACTAAAAGATATGTATCTTTACATGATAGTTGCTAGGGTTCAAGTATGAGAAATGTGATGAGATGCCTCAAAATTTTAATCTTATATGTGAAGTATTTGATATTTGGAGTATTGATTTTATGGCTCATTTTTCAGTTTCATTTGGTAATAAATACATCTTAGTTGTTGTTGATTATGTCTTTAAATATGATAAATCTCAAACTTTAGTTACAAATGATGTTAGGATCATAGTAAAATTCATTATTTTTTTGTGCTTTGGAACACCTAGAGTAATTATTAATGATAGGGACACATACTTTTGAAATGTGCAATTTGAAAAGGTACTTAAAAAGTATGGCATCAGAAATAGAATTGAAACCCCATATCATCCTCAAAATAATGGTTAAATTAAGGTAGCTAATAGGGATTTAAAAGGTGGAAAAGACTACAGATCGCTATAGGAAAGATTGGTCAGTTAAGTTAGATGATGCTCTATAGGCCTATAAAACAACATATAAAACACCAATTGGCACTACACTATATATATTTGTTTATAGGAAAGCAAATCACTTACATGTAGAGTTAGAAAACTGTTGGGTCCGTGTTTTGCGTACCCGGGTGAACTGGGCCCCGCATACCCCAAGTTTGCACGCGACCACAACTCTAACAGGTATTGTCCTCTTTGGTACTCGAACTTGAGACCTCAAGGTTTTGTTGCATTCAAATGCACGCCTCTTACCATTGAGCTACACAATGTTGGGCCCGTATCCGAAACCTAACTCTTAAACAGAACCATGTGACGTGAACATATTCCAATGAGGTCTCCTTAACCATCATCGATATTTTTTTTTCAT
>JAOSBK010000004.1:14759760-14770344 GCA_027568895.1 Erythroxylum shatona
ATGTGAATGAGATGAACTAAGTGTACATAATTTGATGATAAATGTGTTTTGAATGAGCATTTGCATGTAAGTGAAAAAGTGATTCTCAACTTAATGATGAATGTCGGACTAAGATCCAATGATATAGGAATTTGATTGAATGGGATCATGCAAATGTGATTGATGCATTCCATTTCATGAATGCATAAAACATAATGGCAGTTGTGACTAGAGTAGTCACTGATCAGAGCTTAAAGCTCAACGAGTGAAAATGAGTCTCGAGCTCAAAAGTGATTAAGAGCCTAAGGCTCACTATATAAAATGAGCCTTGTATCCTCCAAACGGATAGGGGACAGTTAGTAATGAGTCCGGTATCCAATAGATACGAGACAGTTTAGGCACTCGGTCACAACAAAGCAACAAATGTAAAGTGGGTCTCATATGCACTGCATATGCATAATATGAGTGATTAAATTGTATTGAATGTGAGTGTGAAATGTGTAATGATGTGAATTATGTGTTACGTGATTGGGTGAGCTATCGATGACGGTCACTCATTGAGTTCACAAAACTCACTCAAAATTTGCAAATATTTTTCAAGATTCAGAAGAATACCCCATTAGGCAAACGGGAGTATACTTATTACATGCAAGGGAAAGATAATGGTTGGGATCAGTTAGCATCTGCATTATTATTTTCCTACTTTTGTATAAATTTGTATTCCGCCATTTCTATAAAATAATGTATTCTAAAATTTTTGTATAATGTGTATATAAAGGAATTTATGGTGGAATGTAAAGACATTATGACTAAAGTATTTTGTATTTATAATGGGCCCCAATTGGCTATTGAAATTCTATTGATTCTATTGTGTTGATTGAAAATGTTTATGAATGAAAGTAGGCCCGAGTTGGTTATTATTTTTGCATATTATGTTTGTGGTTTCAAAAAAAATTATAATGATTTTTGAATAATTGAGTGCTTTAGCATACCACTCTCGTGGGACACGATCTCGGATATCACTCAGGATGTCAAGCTCTCGCAGGAGTGGAGTGCTACATTTGTGATATTCAAATTGGAATTATGGATTTGATATTTATTTAACTTTTAGGGATTATATACGTGGGATTATGGTCGAGTGTCTAGCTTCTAAGTCAAAGCTTTTTTAAACTTTTATTAAATAAAGTAAAATTTTAAAATTTTAATTTAAAAATGATGCATGTGATTTATTATTAATATCAAGAGATATCTATGTGTAAAAAAAATTAAAAGATCGATTTGGTGCAAAATTGAATTATAATATATTTATAACAACAACAACCTAGTAAAAATCTCGTTAATATGCGGGGTCTGGGAAGATCTAATAGTACTTAACTTTACCCCTAATTAATTGAGAGGTTGTTTCCAAATGACCCATATGAAAATAAATAAATAAAAATAAAAATAAAATAAAGTGAAATAAAAAACAATAAATTAAAAATAAATAATCCACATAAATAAAAATAAATATAAAATATAAAATAAGTAATAAACTAAATAATATGATACGAATAAAAAATAACAAGAAGAAGAAGAAAAAGAATAGCAACAACAACAACAATAATCAAGCTAAGTAGGAAAAAAACTTAGGTTAAATCCTTAAGAGGTAAGTACTACATATTAAAAGTTTAGGCTACAAGATGAAAATGTTAAAAGATAATGATAATGACAAGGATCTCTTTATCAGAGATCCTTTATTTGTATTCTAGTATATCAAAGTTTTCTATTACGGTTCATGCCCTCGATAAGTACCAGCAGTGTCATGTCATTCTTGATTATCTCCCCTAATTTTTTTAGGCCTCTTTTTTTCTTACAGTTTCTAACTACAATCTTCTCGCACCTTCTCACAGAAGCATCTGAGTGTCTTCTTTTAATATGTCCAAACCACCCAAACCTTAGAGTTAAAACCAATGATATAAAAATTGGATCAGATAATTGATTTGACTGAATTAAGCACAAATTGAACTGATTTTTGGTTTTATTTTTATTTTTGACCATTATGAATGAAAACTGGTCGATTAAAAAATAAAGAACTGTATACTTCTTCTTATTCTCTGATGCCCAAACTAGTAAATATTTGGTCTCCCCTTAAATAGCTAGCTGCCATTTACACTAGAGCACCAAAAAGACGACCAAGAATACCAAATCATAAGGCCCGACCTAAAAAACCCTACATTCAAGCTCGCATACATTTATACCTTTATACTTAACACAAAATCCAGCAAATTTTTGTAAGTCCTAAGCTCTGACTCACTCCGGCGCACATAGGTGAGGCAGTTCCAACGGTGGCAAGGTCTATTGCATTGGTTAAAAAGGTAGGATGAAACAATGGAAGGCTTAGGAAATGAAGGGTGGAGATGAAAGAGAAATGAGAAGGAGAGGAAATTTAACTCAATTATTAAGGCAAAATGATCAACAGAAGAGGATAACATTTCAGAGAAGGAGGGATATTATTTTCAGACAATCACAAATTCACAGTTGACAATAGATAGTGATTTTAGGGGTTTGGGATTGGAAGGAGCGAGAGAGAGAGAGAGAGAGAGGACTTAGTATGAGAGATTGGAGATGAGAATTGAGAGAACTAATTTAGGGTCTTCTAGATGGGAAAAATTAAAAAAAATTGAAGGAGTTTTATTTTGTTTTCACTTTTCCAATTTTCATATACTATTATCGAGAAGATAAGTATAAAGAGAAGAGATTATACTTGAAATATATCATAAAACTTTAAAATAAGAAGATATAAATATCAATTCTTTTTTGATATTACAAATATTGGTATTTGTTGATCAAAATTCAAAACAAAATAGAAATTTATTTAAACTTTAAAGAAGTATATTTGAAGAAGGAAATTAATAAGTTATTAATTAGTAATTTAGTATAGATAATTAATTTATTAAAGATAATTTAAGAGTGTTAAGGAGTGATATTTAAACTTTAAAAAGTATATTTAAATAATGACACTAAAAAGTTATCAATTAGTAATTTACTATCGATAAGTAATTTTCCTTATTAAAATTTAAGAATATGTTAAAGAGTGATGTTTAAACTTTAAATAAGTATGTTTAAAGGACAATGAAAGAGTTATTAATTAGTAATTTAGTATGGATAAACAATTTTTTAGAATAATTTAATAATGTGTTAAGGAGTAATGTTTAACTTTTAAAGAAGTATATTTAGACAAAGGAATTGAAATTTTCAGTGCCTTTTAAACATACTTCAACTTTTTTAGTGATTTTAGATTTATTTAATCTTGGAAAAGAATTCAATTTATGTTTCCTATTTGAATTGATTTTCTTTAACGTTTTCAATTCTTTTTAAACCTCTTTTATGTTTCTTACTTATATACTTTGATTCCTAATGTCAAGATCACAAGTTAATTCTCTTTTTATTGTTATTTATTTTGATGGGTGTGGTGATTAAAGTCAAACATATTAGACATAAAAGACCTAAGAATCAAGAAGACAAAGTTAAAGGGTATTTTCATTTTTAGAATTTTATCTTTTCCTTTCATCTTTCTTCTTTGGTTCGTTATTTTGTGACTGATTTTGTTTTAATTACTTTTATGATTTGTTATAATTATTTTTGTGACTTATTTTTATAAAAAATAACAAATTATTTTTCTCATATTTTCAAGTTAAAATTATAATGGAGAATATGGAATCATTAGAAATATATTCATCAAACGTAGAATCATTTACTTGTGGTAATTTTGATCTAGCATGGAATTATTTTTCTTCTTTTCAAGCATCTAATAAGAATGTCTAATATAATTGTATATTTTACAGTAGAACATTTAAAGGGAAAGGAATTTACATGATGAAAGAACATCTTGTTGGTGCCAAGGATAATATTGCTTCTTATAAAAAAAAAAGGTACCATTTGATGTACACGAGATGATTGGAAATTATTTGTAGTAATAAGTTAAAAAAGTATAATAAAAAGGCTCATGATATATCTTATAGAGATGGCGATGCACCATCAGTATTAGATAAAGGAAAAAGGAAAGCTACTATTGATATAGATTCTTATTTTCCTCCAAGAACTACTCCTAGTTTTCAACCTAGTTTAAAAAGGGTTTTGGTTAATAAGGATATTGTTTTGTGATGTGAACAAGCATGGGTTACATGGTCTAATAATTCATGTATTCCGTTAAATGCTTAAATTCACTATATTTTCAAAAAGCAATAGATGCTATAAAAATGATAGGTTCATGATTTAAGGTACCTTCTTATAACAAGATTTGTGTGCCTTTACTTTAAGATTTAAAAAAGAAATGTTAATTGATTATGGACATATATAAGTCTGGCTGGGAATTGATATGATGCATTTATGGTAAATGGGTGGACTGATCAAAGATGAAGATCCTTGATTAATTTATTAGTTCATTGTAGTATTGTAACAACTTTTAACAAGTTTGTTGATACTTCTAATATGGTAAAAAATGTTCATTCTTTACCTGAATTATTTTTTGAAATTGTTGACTGAGTTGGACCAAAGAATATTGTGCATTTTGTTACAAATAACGTAGTTAGTTATTTATTAGTTAGGTACTTGCTATAATCAAAGTGTGAACATATTTTTGGTCTCCATCTGTTGCTCAATATATAAACCTTATTTTAAAAGATCTTGATAGTATCCACCATATTTCTATTCTTACTTCACGTGAATCTAAAATAATAATTTTTGTGTATAATTATATCACATTTTTTTCTTGGTTAAGAAAGTATTAAGATTTATTTAAGATTTTGCATCTTGCTATTACCAAGTTTGTAACTACATTTATTACTTTGAAAACCACTTATGAACATAAACAACTGCTTCAAAATTTAGTGACAAGTAAATATTTTTCAAGTCATAAGTTATGAAAGAGTATAAAAGGGAAAGAAGTTTGTGTTATTATTCTAAATAATAAAATTTGGGATGCCTTTTGATTATCGTGAAGATTATGACTCCACTTATAAGGTTGACTAGGATTATTAACCCATATGAGAAGCCATCTTTGGGGTATATATATGATGTTATGTATATAGCTTGTAAAACAATTATAAATTTTTTTAAATGGAAGGAGAAATTGTACAAGCCTTATATAAATATTCTTGACCAACAATGGGATAAGCCTCTTATTCAAAGAATCCACTCAACAACTTATTTTCTCAATCCTTATCAATTATATAGTGGAGACGTACCCAAAAATGATATGATGGGTAGTTTATTTGACATGATTGAATGCAAAATTATTTTCTTTATTGAAGAGCAATTATAGGTGATAAATAAAATTAAATTATGTTGTGAAGGTTTAGATAGTTTTGTTAGATCATCTGTCAAGAGGGAACTTATGATGAAAAATGTAGCCTAGTAAGTTTTTATACTTTGAGCTTATTCTTGACTTATTAATAATATATATTTTTATTTCTCATAAATATTAATTTAAAATACAGATGAGCGGTAGATATTAGTTAGAGAAAGTGTTCCAACATTGAGAAAACTCACTATTAGATTACTTAATAATTTGAGAATGAAGAACCTTGTTTACATTACTTATAATTTAAGAATGAAGAACAAGTATTTCATAGTTTTGTCTTATTTTTCATTAAATTTTTTATTGACTTTATAATGTCTCTATTATGTATTTAGAGAGCTTAGTAAGAAGAGAATGTAGGATCTTGTTAATATTGATTGTATTGACCATACTAATTTTTGGATCGAAGAAGAAGAAGTATCTCCTAATCTTGATTTTAATGAACTTAAAAAGGTAATTTATGAAAAAAAAACATTTGTCAGAACAAATGAATTAAGAATATCTACTAATGGTTAGTTGATATCTTATTTTGATTATATTTAAGTTCAAAGTATAATGTATTAAAAATTTACAGATAAGAATAATTTTGTACATTAGTAATTTATAATTTATTTGAATGCAGTAAAAAGAAACGATGTAGATACTTTAGATGAAACATAAGAAATTGATGTGGTTTATGACTCTTTAGATAATGTTAGAAAATTTGAAACTTTTAAAGATGATGAGACATAACCTCCTCTAGAATTATAATTATAATTTTTCTTGTTATTTAAGTTTTATGTTAGATTCAGATTTAGTTTGAATTATTAGATTTGATTTAATATTAGTTCATTATGAACATTAATTATTCTTTTTATTTGAATAAAACATTTATTTTTACTTATTCTTATAATTTTTACTTCTTGTTATAACAATTTAATAACAGTTGGGCCTTGAAACCTTAAGACTTTCATTTAACCTATTTGATGTCCGTTTTGGTTTTTAAAATATTGGTTAAAATGACTTTTTCTTTATAAAATCAAGAAATAATATAAAATTTTTCAAGATAAATGAATGCATCAAGACGTAATATAAATATATATTAAGTTAAAGTGTCATTGTTTATTGAAAAGCAACCTTATTATATATTATTAGTGCATGTAGAAAAGGATAATCATACTATAATTGTATTTTATAACATAACATAATAAATATGAGATGTATGTAGTATATTATTTACAATAAATTATCATTTTTATACTTATAGATCTTTGTAAATATAGACATCTTAGATATTCATGTATATGTTTTTTTTATCATTTTAAAATTTTTACACAATGTCATAGATTAGATAAGATTATGCAAGAGCTAGCATATCTTAAAGCCTGAACTTTGATTATTGGGATTTTATTTTGTAATTATAACCTCTTGACTACCTAATATAAATTTGCAGCAATACATTGTACAAAGATATGAATAGAGAAATACCTTTCTCCATTCTTTACATAATAGTAAAGCCAATCCTAATTATTTTTATTAAGTCTCCATTCTTCCTAGTGAGTATAAGTAAGGTTCTTTTATTCTTCTTCACTTCGGTTATATCCAAAAGAGTAGTGCTTTGAAATTTTTGGGGTCACTCGTTCCATATAACCTTGTAATCTCACAATCAATACCATTGGGAGCATCAATAAGCAATTGACCTGCACATAAGCCTGGTCACTAAAAGTCCTACATATAAGCCTCATACACCACCTAAAAATTCTATCTCTTGCCCACACCCTGGCATATAGCAACGCATGTGGAGAACTTATACCCTTTAGTTAGCTTCTCTAACATCACTGATGATTGTTTCATGTGAATTTGTGTTTTAATTGCAAGTGCATAGTGTAGTTATGGCTAATACTAGACAGTATAGGTTAATCTCACGAAGCTTATAAGTACTAATAATAACTCTTTACCTACTATCTAAATACCAATTAAAGTGATATCTATGAATTAGATATAAAATAAAAGAATAAGTCAACAAAATCAAATAAACTAGAATGGAAAAATAATGAAGAATTAACCAATAAAAGAATAGTATCTAGAATTCAAATCCCCCTAAGACCTCTCATGCAATCATGATATTACTAATTAATTTAATCTAAAGTTCACTGGATCGTAAAAATTTCTCTGTTATGCTAATATCTTTTTCAAGAATATTAACACCTAATTCAAGTTTAAATAATTGAAATTTTCTAATTAAAACTCTTAGAATTGCTTTAACCGATTTATGAATTTCACTAGTTTTATTTGACCCTAATCTGAAAGATTTATGCACCTTTCAATTATACTATGTCTATTTATACATTGGATTTCTTAATCTCAATTGTATTGGATCATATGGAATCAAAATGCTAGAAATATTAATTCAAGAATAAATAAAAAACAAAATTGAATTTCAATGAAACTAAAGAATAAATTACATTAAATAAAGTCACTACAATATCCATTTCGAGATTCATCTAACCTAGATACCAAAATAAATTTATCTCATAATGATTGAAAATAAAATATCAAAACTAAAGAAAAAGTTGAAAATCAAGGATGGCATGATTGAAATCCCTTAAATCTCTAAAAAGATCACTCTAGATTGACAAAAATCTGCTCCAAAGTGGTTTTCTTGGTTGTTTCTTATGTTTGGTGATGCTCTAAGGTTTTTCCTTATATTTTTCAAACTTCTCCTCTCTTTAATCACTCAGTGTTAACTTTTAAAATACAGAATTCAAATTCTAGAGAATATATAGCCGTTAATCTAGGTGCGTTGATGGTTGTGTTCTCTAAATAAATGTGTAAAGCTTTCTAGAAGGCATGTACTACCAACATGGCCTTCTTATTGGCTAACACAAGTTTGTTTCTAGCCAACAAGGGTGTGTTGGAAATACTCAACATGCCTCTAAACTCTCTAATATGGCCATGTACATTGTCATTGATTAACGATTATTTGACTATATTTATATACCCATAGTTAATGTGTTTTGCTTAATATTTAATGGTTTGATAGTTTTTTTGGTACTTAATTCACTTAAAGTGTTTTTATAGGTAATAATTTCCTTTAAGAACTAAAAGGGGAAGAATACAGATGAAATATAAGCCATTTAGAGATATATGACTGTGTGCAATGATTGCGTAAGTCTTTGTAAATTTATGAAAAATTGAAAATATTGTTTTTATCCACGTATGTTACCAGTATAAGCTACTTTGCTCATGTAAAATCTCAAATTTAAGTGTTTTTGGAGATACATAATTGCATATCCCAGAAACCTTCGTTTTTACTGTAAAGGATGTTATCAAAGGCAGACAAGAATGAGTTAAGTTTATGAGCATTTTTAAGTCATAAGAAACAAAAAGAAGAGTTAATTCTGAATAGAGGATGAGGAAAACACAAATATTACGTCACATGATCATCAGAGAGCATCATTCCATCCAAATTGTAAGAAGATTCAATAGAGAAAAGGGAGACTTAGAATATGTTTTTTTTTTCTAGCTGTTTTTCTAAATATGGTTTTGTTTTCTATATGTAGGAATAAAATGGTTTAGTGCCTAGGTGTAACAAACCCTAACTTATAATGACAATATGATTTAATCTTTTGTTTAATGCAATTTTATTAGTTGAATTATTGTGATTGAATTTTGCATTATATTCTTGAACTAATATATTTGAAATATTAAATCATTACTGATTTCATATGATTGAGATTAAGAAATCCTTTTATGTGAATAGATCTACCATAATTGAAAGTAGTGCATACAAACTTAGAGATAAGTTGACATAAGTCCTCTGGATTAATGTCGAACCTAATAGTGAAGTTCATCAACAAATAATGCAATATGAGGGGTTTTAACTAGAAAGAAATTTCAGTTAATCGACTAAGTAGACTCATGAAGGAGCATCATCTTTATACAAGAAACCAATTTTCCATTTTGATCAGCTAGCTGAAATTTATGCAAAAGATAGAGTAATAGGAAATGGGGCTCAAGGTCCAAGTGAAGAACGTATAAAAGGAAATGACAACAATATTGAAACATGTTGTAATGTGAATAATGTACAGTCAAATATTGGAAATGATAAAGAATGTGTGACTCAAAACAATTCAACATCACATCTGAACCTGGAAAAAAAGAAAGTACAAGAAGAGCATGGATCCAATTTAGACAGAAAGTTTAGAGCTATCAAATAATATAAAAAGCTTGGTTGAATCTGAATATGAATCGACTTCATCTTTCAATATATGAAAAAAGCATTTACTCTTTCTATAGATATTAGTAAGAAACGAACTCAAATATTTGAAGTATTGAAAGAGGATGGAGGACTTCCATCAATGGAGTTGGTTAAAGGAACAATACCGATTGGTGAAGATGATAAAAAGGTTTAGGTCTTTTTCAGTATGCCAGATGATTACAAAGTGTTGTTTACTCGACACGTACTTGAGTCATCTTAATGATCACAAGATGTTATAATATCTATTTGAGAATTTAAGATTAGTTTATTTATTTAGATAATACATCTTTTTTTTTTTGAAAAATCAAAAGAATAAATTAAAGGAATAGAATATGTACATTGCGTTCATTTACAAGTGCCGTTGTAGACACATCTTGCTATATTAGGCAGAAGCATCAAAGCAATCAAAGAAAAAACATAGGTAGGCATAACCTAAGGGAAGACTAAGGCATAGGTAATCAAGCAGCACACCTGGACACAATACCAAGTCCGAAGCAATCTAGAGCCTATGATAAGTATTACAGCCCAAAGAAAAAAACCAGCCAAGAGATATAAAAGAGGAACCCAACAAGAAGACCTATAGCATATGAAAGGCCAAGGGACGCTACTACCCAATGAGAAGGAGCAAAACCACCAAGGGAGGCAAGGCGAACATGGCCTTGCCTAAAAGGCTTCGCAGACAGAAACCTACAAGATGACTGAACAATAACCTGCAAAAGAAAGGAGAACAAACATTAAGAGAAATATTACCTCCTCTCAGTGTATAGGCTGAGGAGTTCCCTAACGTGAGAGATTACTCCGAGATACACTCGCTCCTCCTCCATAGCTTCATTTCTAAAGGTGCGAGCATTGCGCTCACTCCAGATATGGTAAACTGTCGTGGAGAGAAGAAGGGGAAAGTGAGTGATGGTTGTCACTCTGGTACAGGAAACATTTCTATGCCAAGAGATGAGAGTTGCAAGGGTCGAGTGGGTGAAGGTGGGTAAGTTGAATTGGGTGAGGCATTGGGCCCAAATTGAGTGGGAGA
>JAOSBK010000004.1:14825673-14864402 GCA_027568895.1 Erythroxylum shatona
GTTTGTTAAGTCAAGAAGACTTCACGTCTATTAATTTTGGTGACAATCAAATAATAATAATATTAGAAATAAATGAATTGTTTTGATAAATGTGTTAAGTGTGCAGAAAAATATAGGAGAAGCGGAAAACACAGAAGAAGCGGAAAAACACAAAAAAGCGGAAAACACAGAAAAAGCAAAAAACAAAGAAGAAATAGAAAACACAAAAGAAGCGAAAAATACAGAAAAATCGAAAAACACAAAAGAAGCGAAAAATACCGAAGAAGCGGAAAACACAAAAAAAGCAGAAAATACAGAAGAAGCAGAAAACACAAAAGAAGCGGAAAACATAGAAGAAGCGAAAAAATACAGAAGAAGCAAAACACAGACGATACATAAATGAAGGTACTCTAGTACGTTGGACAGTTAGTCAGTTAGAGTTAGTTATAGAACTTAACTGAATAACGGTTTCTACAAGAAACAAGATTATCAAGAAGCAGTTAGAGACTTAGGCTATAAATACTAATCATAGTCGAAGACTGAATAATCTTTTTAGCTTTCAAGTTTTTACTTACAAAAAAAAATTTTGTATTCAAAAAGTGCGATACAAGAGAGCAAACTCTACTGTAACAAAAAGCTTACAATATCTTTCTAATGAGAGAAAGAAAAGGCTAAGAGCCTAAAGAGGCTAAGATAACAGAAAGAATACTTTGTGTATAAGACCTAAAGAGGCTTTAGAAGGGAAGAAAGAATACTTGTAAAATTGAAGAAGTATAGTGAAATCTCAGACGAACTCTGAGGACTGGATGTAGCCTAAGGTTTGGGGTGAATCAGTATAAAATTGCAATGTCTATCTTGTAACCTTTCACTTTAATTTTTCTTGTTCTTAGACAAGTATATAAAAGTTATTTGCGATTTAAATTCATATCTATTTTAGTATAACATTTTTGTTATTCATTTAATAGTTGAAAAAGTTCTTTTCAAGAAATATCAAAAGTTTTTGTATTCACAAAAAGATTACATAATTCAATCCTCTTCTTGTGTATTTCATATATTGTATGTGAATTCTATATTAACAAGTGATTTACTTCATAAAATGTAATCAATATTAAGAACATAATTCAACATAAAAAATAAAAGAGATATTCAATACTAAAAAAACATCCATACATATAGATCACACAAATTTACTCAAGTATACCACATAAACTGCAAGGAATACAAAAATGGCTCAATGATCACTCATCTTGAATTTCATCACTCCCTTCAAATCTAATATATCTACTCTTTCTTCCCCTATTTGGAATTATAAAAAATAAATCATTTATCTAAAAAATTTATTTTACATTAAACTAACTTGGTTAAAAAATTAATTCTACTTTGATCAAGATTGAAGAGCTTTCTTAATAAAGAGTGATATTAAATATTTAAAGGTTAAAAAGGTCAATCTTAATATAAGCATCCTTAACTATTTTTATTTTTGCACGTTTTGACAAAATTAGAGGTCAAAACTGTAAAAAAAATATAAGCAATATTGCAATATCAAGTAATCAATTTAATAAAGTTATGTAAGATAAAACACATATATCTCTCCCTATAGTTTAAAATAAATCTCTTAATCTTTAAAATTCTCAAAGAACTCCTTCTAGTTTTATTTTTTCCAAACAAAACCCTTCTCTTATTAAAAAAATAATGACAAAATATACACAGTATGAACATTATACATGAACTAACCAAATGTCACTAATATAGTAATCAAACTCAACTCTTAAATCTAACCCAAATAAATTAAATTCAATTTAAATTAATAATTTATATAATTATAATAATTATTTTAAATAAGATTTAATCACTTTGATTTTAGTTTAAGAGCTCGGTTAAATTTCATGTAAATAGTATTTGATTAATCCATGTCTAGTGTTTATAATACGTAAGTTTTATCATTATTTTAACTAAAGTCTAAGAGAAGATATTTTTCTATAAAACTAAAACTAAAAGGAGTTTTTTTTCTAGAATTTAAATGAATAGGAGGTTTTCTAAAGTTTTCTTAAACTACAAGGGAGGTTTGTGTCTTTTTTACCTGAGAATGTTTAATTCTAAAAGCCCCAAAATTTCAAAGAAATTGAGAGAATAAAATACTCAAATATGAAACAAATATGATACAATCGCACTAGATTCCTAAAAAACTTGAATGCATCATGTAATTTATAGAAAAACATTTAAAGCATAAATATTATAAAACACCTAAAATTTAGGGATTATCTAAAAAGAATATGAGTGCTAATAATTTTGTACGTAAAGGAAAAATAAAAAATCAATGATAGGGTAACTAGTTGTAATAGGGAATGGTGGTTTTTCAAGGAAAAAAGGGAATTAGCTAGGGTTTTGGAGAGGCATAAACAAAAGAACAAAACATGAAATAGAAGAAAGGTAAAAGAAGGGGGCTTTAAATTGTGTGTATTAATAAAACACTTATAGATGTTGATTGACTAGTTAAAGGTTGTGATCAACAATTCATATTCACCAAATGGGCTACAATTTCACTATAACTTAATTTTCTTTCCTAAAAGAGATATTCTTTAACCAATGCTCTATATTGATCGACCACTGGGTCCAAATGATTAAAAAATTTATAAAAACCAATCTTCTCATAAACTCACAAGAGGAAACATTTTCTTTGACAAGGAGGCATTGGTCAACCACTCAAAGACATTAGTCGACCAATTTGAGTAAGTGGACGACTATGACTTTTAGCAAAGAAAGAATGAACTTATTGAAAAGAAGAAAATTTTCTTAGGTGGAGTGCCATTGACTGTCCGTAAAAGGATATTATTTTGATCAATATGTCTAAATTGTCACATAAATTGGCGACCAAACACCTAACAAACTCATTGGAGAGCTAGGGAAGACATATTTTATTAACACTAGTTAACCATACTAAGATATTGGTCAACTAGTTGACTAAATAATTTGTGAAACAGCCTTTAAACTTAAATTAAAACATCAAAATACTTAATAAATAATGGGAATATCAATAAAAAATTATAAACATTAAAGGATACTTTAGTCATATAAAATCATATGCAAATTTCTCCTATTAACACCATTCATTGGTTTAGTGAAACTATATCACAATTGGTCTAGTATATCAACAAATTTTAACTCAATACCCTATTTGCATATAATCTCTAAGTTTAGTTCGACAATATATGGAATAAATGTTCAATACTTATTCATAGTGCAAACTCAAACATTCATACTAAGGATTTAAACTTAAATTGACACATCAATGTAAGATATTATATATTTCTAAATCATGAACTAATAATTATCTCTTGTTGAATATTAAGTATGATATCATTTGAATGAAGATTCTTTTTGAATTTTCAAGATATTGGAAGAATATCGTCCTCACTTAGTTCAATAATTGACTCTTTTGAAGAGTTTTTGAACATTCTTGCCCTTTTTGAGGATTAGTTTTTCATATTATGCATAAACATCTATAATACTTTCTTGGACACAAGAAGGTTAGGTCATCAAGATAAAATAATAAACTACTTAAAAATAATACTCAATTTAATAAATTTCATTTCTAATACATATCATTTACTATTTTTTTTCTAAAAGCCCTCTAAAATAAGGCTATTAATATGTTTTAGGTACCTAAATGAGGTTGGTTCCTTAATTGTTAAGACTTATGTTTTTTGACCTACACTTTCAAGGGTTTGTTTACCATTTTTTGTTTGATAAAAAAATCTATCAACATGTCGATTCTTACCATAAAAATGAGATACCATGTAATGATATGCATAAACGCATTTCTTAGTCTTCTATGTATATATTCTTCATGAGGAATATTCATTTGGACATTTGAGGTATTAAATGTTCTTTTAGGATAGTGAAATGTCCTACCATGATTATATGCATTATATCTACTATGATTAAATATTTGATACAAGCTTCTTTGATTCCTACAAGGGTGTAAGTGGATTTGCATATTATCATAAGACTTATGCCTATTTTTCCTTTGAGAATATTAAACTCTATGCCTAGATTATGATCACATATAAAAAACCACAATGTTTGCTCTTAGAATGAGTCCTAGTGAATGTGGCATATGTATTCATATGTTTAAATTTGGATGGTCGATACTCATTTGTCACATTAAGCAATGATTCTTTGTTATGTAAATTTTTTCCCTGGAAAAACATGGTTTTAGAGTTGACTTTACTTCCGTCATTATATCCTATTATTAGAATTCTTTTGAAATCCTAACATGTTATCTGGCCTTTCACATCCCTTTGTAAACTTGTACATGAAGGCATCAACCTCTTTGTTCAATGTTTTATTCTCATGCCTTAATGCATCTAAGTGATGATTGTTATAAGCCATCACATTTTTGGATTATTTAATATTATGCAAAATTTTCATCTTTTCATTCTCATTCATGCATGCATTTAGCTATTTTTATACTTTCTTGAGTTTAAAAGATAATTTCTTTCTTTTTTTACCCATAATTTCTAAATTTTGACTAGTTTATTATATGTCAAATCACTATCACTATCACATAATTAGAGTTAGATGTTACCCCATCATTGCTCATAGAGATAAAGCATATATGAGCTATCTCTCCTTCTAATTGCTCATTTTTAGATTCACTTATGGGGTGCTTTAAGTGCTTTCTTTTTGTCCTTTGACTCCTTTTTATAATTTCTTTCATACTTCTTATTATCTTTGAGTTGAGATAGAGTTTTATGTTTTAAATCACCTTTACCTTTTTTGAATTCCTTTCTTTTGTAGAATTTCTTCTTTAAGAATTCATTGAATTTTATAGTGATTAAGATAATACCTTCTTCATCACTTTTATTAGTTGAAGTTTTCCTCTTACCTTGATTCTTCTTTTAAGGCTTGAGCATTAAATTCTTTATTTTTTGGAAACTTTGTTTCTTCGTGTACCGCTTATAGCCTTATTCCATATGTAAGAAGAGATCTAATAAGTTCCTCTAATGATAGTGTTGTTAGATCCTTGGCTTCTTTTATAGCCATCATTTTAGCTTCTCACATCTTTGAAAGTGACCTAAGAAACTTTCTTACCATTTCAACATTATTATAGGTCTTTCCAAGACTTTAAAAGCATTAATAATATCAAAAAATCTAGTGCACATGCTAGAAATGCTTACATCATACTTTATTTGAAACAATTATTACAATGTGTTAGCATGCTCACTTTGTCTTTCCTTTATTTGATTTGTTCCCTCATGTGTAATTTCTATAGTATGTCAAATTTCATAACTTGTTTCACGCATAGAGACTATATTGAATTCATTTCTTCCTAATGCATAAAATAAGAGTATGTGGCTTTATTATTAAAGGAAATCAATCTCTTATCTTGAGATTCCAATTTTTCTTTAATTTGGGAACCTTTTTTATCTATAATTTTCATAGTTACGAAGGGGGCACTTGAAAATGTTTCCTATAGGTTTACGCTTTTGGTTGTAAAGAAAATTTTCATCCTTATTTTCCAATAAAGATAGCCATCTCCATCAAAGAAGTAACTTCTACTAATGCGTTGTCCCTCTTAGTTGAATAATGATGATAATGCTCCTAAATATGTCATCAAGATCTTTGCTATATAATTTTGTTAGAACTGTTAGCCTACTAGACCCATTCTGATACCATTTGTTAGCTCTTAATAGCATTATTCATGAGGGGTGAATTGAATGTTTACAAAATTAACAAACATTTGTATCTAAGGTACTCAATTAAAAACAATCAATATATATGTAAGGAACTGCTTAATATAAATCAATCAAAAATTGAAAATTAATTTAAAGAAGATATGAAAGAAAGAATATAATTTGATTTATTGTAGTTTGGCAAATAACCTTTGCCTATGTTTACTCCCAAGAATCTTCATAAAATTTCACTCTAATTCTTCTTTTATGGCTATAAATAACCTTTGTACAATCTTTATTTGCAAAGAGGAACCCTTTTACAGACATCTTCTAAGGTGATAGGAACCTCAATCTCACTTGGATCACTCCCAAGTATAATAATATAATGCCCTATCTAGATCTTATAACTTAAAATACCGCACTTTATCGCTTGATAACTCTAAAGAGGCTTATTCACATAAATATGAGAAAATGATACTCAAATGATTAAAAAAAACTTAAAATTTTGTGTGAAGTACCAAAACACTTCTTGATGCTAATGCTAATGAGAAAACATGTATTTATAGGTTTTTGAGACCCCTATTAGTCGTTAAAGCTAAAAACTAGTTATTATAATGGTTACTTATAAAGCACTAGTTAACTGGTACAATATATTAGTCAACCAATGTACACTGAATACACAAATTCATTAGTCATTGAAAAATTGTTTAGCTAATAGGCATATTGGTCAACCAATATGAGATCCACCAATATGACATATTGGTTGACCAATATATTGATTAATGTTACAGTAAACTCTTGGCACATTATATTTAATAATTTTAATCTATATTGGTTGACTATTAAGCCATATAGGTTAAAAATTACCATAAGAATATGATTTTAACAACTTTAAATGCTAAACCTCAATTTTTTTAATGTAAAAACACTTCTCAAAATATTCCTTAGAGAGTGTTTGAAATATCAAGAGGCTTTTCTATTAAAACCAAATCCTCCAATACCTCGTGATGAATGAAAAGACTCATGCAATGACGTAAGATGAAATGTTTATGCATGGTGAACCTTGGAGATTATCAAATTAAAAAGTGAGATTACAATTAATAATACAAAATATATAATGACTTTGATGATCCTTGATCTTCTTTAATTTTTTTATTTTATCTTTATTTTGATGTTTACAAAATTCAATTTCTTTTTTATCTACTTCATAAACTACCTTCTTAAGTTTATGACTTCATTTTATTCTTATATTGCTTTTCATCAAAATAATAAATTCATCAGTAGTAATTATATTTTGTTATCACCTAAATATCGAGTAGAATCTCTCTTGGTTATGTTGATGATGTTGAACAAGTTAAATGTATGATATTAGTAGTAAATCTCCAAAGTTTCAGAGGAAGTATGAAAATTTGAATGCTCCTGGTATAATTATACATCTTAAGAAGCTATTTAGTGCATGAAATAAGGTGAAGAGTTATCAAACTCCCAGAGCATTATATCAACATAAGATAACAAAAGGATCTTCTAGGCATTTACATGTACTGATTATGATTGGCTATATTAAAAATTAAGTCAATTAGGTTTAGTCATAAACTATGAGTTAAGCATTGATTTGGTGTTTAAACTCTTACTTTGAGCTATTCATAATTCATTATGAACTTTTATATGATCCAGAAGGATGCGTCATTACTTGGATTACTAAATATGCTCATGATTGAAGAGGTATAAAAAGAACCCAATGATATTCTTATTGTATATTCTTTTAAGATCAAGAAAAAGTGTCCTTAAAGAATAAGAAATAAAAACAAAAGGCTTATGCTAAAGTAACAAAGCCAAAAAGTGGTGTCAAAAGAAGGAAAAATGATAAGGAAACATATTTTGATTATGAAGGCAATAAATACTGGAGGAGGAATTTTAAAGTTTGTCTTACTAACCTAGAAGATAAAAAGCTTAAGGAAGCTACTTCTTTAGTTATGTTTATGATTGACATTGATCATTCTACTTTTGTTCCACATTTTTAGCTATTACATATCAAATGTAGTTTTCATATTTGTAACAATATGTATATATTAATAAGGAGTAAATCATTGAGGAAAGGCAAAGTAGATTTGCGAGTTATCAATAGAGTAAAGGTTGTTGCATTAGTTATAGGAACTTGTAGTTTAGCTTTACCTTCTGGCTTTGTACTTGAATTATGTAATTGTTATTACGTTTCAGTCATTCAAAAAATTTCCATTTCTTATTATATTTTAATGGATTTATTTTTATTACTAAGAATCCAAGTTATTATTTTTATAAAGATGATTTATATTATACACCTAATTTACCAATAAATGGTTTCTATGAATTAGATATTACAATTTCACTCCTTAATATAAATAGAAAACGAAAAAGAAAAATTAAATGACCAAATTCCATCATATTTTTTAGATTGTAAGCTAAGTCATATCAACGAAACTAGAATCATAAAGTTATATCAATAATTATATTTGGATCTTTTTAATTATGAATTATTCGAAACTTGTGAATCTTCTTTATTAGATAAGATAACTAAACTACCTTTAGCGGTAAGTAAGAGCGTGTTGATGAGTTAGTAGAGCTTATACATTTAGATGCATATGGCCCTATATCTACTTGCACTAGAGGTGGGTACTTATATTTCATTATATTCACATATGATCATTTCAAATATGGTTATATATATTTAATAAAAAACTTTCAAGCATTTGAAAGGCTCAAATAATTTATACTTGAGGTTTAAAAATAAAATGTTAATGAGTATTAAGGCACTGAGATTTGATTGAGGTGGTAAGTACACAAAACATGAGTTTCTTGATTACTTGAAAGAGAATGAAATTATATCACAATGGACTCCTTTTAGAACTCTAGAATATAATAGAATGTTTGAAAGGAGAAACCATACTCTATTAGATATAATATGTTCTACGATGAGTCATATAGCCCTTTATATCTCCATTTTAAAGATATTCTTTAAAATTTCTACTTATCTTCTAAATAGAGTTCCATCCAAATTGGTTGATAAGATACCATATCAGACATAAATTGGTATTAGGCTAAGTTTTCAAGTCTAAAAATTTAGGCATTCTTTAAAATTTATACTTATCTTCTAAATAGAGTTCCATCCAAATTGGTTGATAAGATACCATATCAGACATAAATTGGTATTAGCCTAAGTTTTCAAGCCTAAAGATTTAGGCATATGATGCTTATGTGAAGCATGAAACATCTAGTAAGCTTTAAGTTAAGTCAAATAAATACAAATTTGTTCAACGTTTAGAAGAGTATATCAAATATCAATTTTACTATCCTTTTAAGCAAAAGATATTTATCTCAAAATATGCTACATTTCTAGAAAGATAATTTATTCTCAACAAAAGTAGCATAGCTGAGGTAAAACTTAGAGAAGTTCAAGAACCATAAATTCACATCCAGCTGGAACAAAAAACTTAAGCTGATACATATGATATACAACTAAGAGCTCAAAAGACATATAGTTTGTGACACGCTAATAAGATATGTCTTCCGCTCACTAGATTAAATCTATATATTAATGAAGGGAAAGATAATGTATCATTCATAGCTAGTGAGCCTATTACTTTTAAAGAAGCAATTTCTGACATTGATTCTTTAAAATAGTATAAAGATATGAGATTTGGAATAGAATCCATTAAGATTTTTGGTGGAGGCTCTTTATATATGTATATATATGTGTTTAAAATAGTATATAGACATATTTCTACATCATGTATTCGATCGACTCCGATATATTATATGGGTCGTGACCTCCTTTAGCAAAGAAATGTATGCATTTGAATTTTACCTTATCTTTGTTGAAACTTTTACAATTAAGTAAACATGACTTTTTATCTTCAAAAGTTACAAAAACGTAAGAGATGTTTCGAGAAAGCAAATGGATGCTTATATTGGACAACTAAATATTGATTTAAATCTTATTAAGTCTAGTTTTAAATAGTGCAAATTTAAGGTTTATTGGAGGTTTCCAAAGAAAGTTATTGTTATATCATTAAAGGTTGTTCAGCTAAAAATTTTGCTATTTCTTTTAATTACTAGTTGAAATTTAAACTATAAAAAGACCTGTAATAAGATTCTATGTGATTAAGATAAGAAGTTGAAAGATAGAAATAAAATTTTTTAGTTATCTTCTTTTCTTCTTCCTCTATAGCTTCCAACAAATTGGCATAAGAGCTTTTTTCAAATGACAACCAAAACAAATATCACCTTCCAATACCCATAACTTACTAAAATAAACTGTGATCAATGGGTGCTACTTATGAAGGCTATAATTGGGTCGCACTGTTTATGGTTCCTTATCGAAAAGGGATATGGCGATTCCGAAGACAAAGATAGGACAACCGCGACTGAACTAGACAATTAGTAGTGAACAATGAAGAGAGATCAAAGTGCACTCTCAATTATTAGTCAAGGGATAGATGATGACATGTTTGAGGAGATAGCCAATGCGATAAGAGCCAAGGATGCTTAGGAAGTTCTAAACACTTTCGTGGTTGGAGTTAATAGGATGAAGAAGGTGCAACTCCAAACTCTAAGTGCTGAGTTTTAGTTTATTTCGATGAAGGAGAACGAGTCCATCGTGGATTATTTTACTTGAATATTAGCGATGGTAAATCAAATGAAGTGGCTCAATAAAAAGATAGAAGATGTCTAAGTCATAGAGAAGATTTTATGCTCTCTTAACATAAAGTTCAATTTATATGGTAATGGCGATTGAAGAATAAAAGGACATAGAGTCTATGACCATAGATGAGTTAAATGGATCATTGATAGCTCATAAAGAAAGAATGAAGAGAACCCAACAAGAACCAGTAGAGCAAGTTTTAAAAATATTTCCTTAGGAAGAGGGTGAGGTCATGGTAAAGATCAAGGTTATGTCGTGGTTGCAATCAAGAAAAAGGAGAACAAAATTTAGTTCATGACTGTGAAAATAGGAGTTTTCAAAGAGGTTGTGGACGAGGATGAAATAATTAATAATTGTATAAAGGATAAAAGCCAAGTAGAATGTTACGCATGTGGGTAGAGTGGTCATTATTATTGGGAATCTCAAACTAAGAGTTGTGATGAGGAGATGAACTTTTTTTAGCATAAGGAGGTGAAAGGTAATACTCTTTTGTTTTCTTAAAAAGATGGCTCCATAGAAAAAGATGTCACATGATATCTTGATAATGTCACAAGCAACCACATGATAGGAGGCAAAAGCAATTTTGTAGAGTTGGATACGAAGTGATCAAGAATATTCATTTTGGAGATGATAGAAAGGTAGAGATTAAGAGAAAAGGCTCAGTGATTTTGGTCACAAAAGATGGAGGCCATAAACTTCTCCACAATGTCTTGTACATCCCAAAACTGAAGACCAATATTTTGAGCATTAGCCAACTTTTAGAGAGTGGACACAAAGTGAAAATGGAGAACAATTATTTGTGGCTTTGAAATAACGACGATAGACTTGCTGGTAAAGTTTTCATGACAAAGAACCAAATGTTCTTATTAAATGTGAAAATAGTTAAAGTGAAGTGTTTACAAAATTTTGTCAAAGGTCCTTCATGGATTTGGCATATGAGATTCAAACACCTCAACTTTGAAGGGCTGAAAATGATAAAAGCAAAAATCTAGTAAAACGAGTTCCTAAAATCAACCACCCGAATTAATTGTGTGAGGCATGTCTATTTGGAAGCTTTCTAAAGGTGTCACTTTCATGAGCAACCAAGCCTCTACAACTTGTGCATTCAGATGTGTGTGGTCCTATTAAGCCACAATCTTTTGGTAAATGCTCAAATTTTATGCTCTTCATTGATGATTACACTAGAAAGACATGAATTTATTTTTTGAAGAACAAGTGTGAAGTTTTTCATACTTGTAAAAGTGGAGAGTTCACTTCTAATGAATTCAAGGTTTCTTTTGAGGAAAACAGTATTCAATATCTTATGACGATCCTAAGATCACCACAACAAAATAGATTTGTAGGGAAAAAGAAAAGGACAATTCTTAATGTGGCCAGGACGATGTTAAAAAGTAAGAATATGCTTAGGGAGTTTTGGGACAAGGTAGTTGCATGTGCGGTTTACCTCTTGAATCATTCACCTACAAAGAGTTTGGAGATAATATATTTTAAATTTAATTATATTCATTAATAATTATCAAATTAATTTTATAAATTAAATTAAAATTGTAATTATTATTTATTATTACAAATTTTAGAGACAAGGTTAAAAATATATAGTAAAGCTGTACAATATAACAATGAACTATTTACTCATTTTGTAAAACTGTAAAATATGACAATGGACTATTTTATCATTTTAAAGAAATTCAGAGACTATTTCATAAATTTAAAAATTATCTGAAATAGTATCCGGTATTAACCGGTATCGATACAGTACCGTATCAGAACTCAATTCGATACCGAATCAGTTACGATACGTAACATTGCGTAAGTACAAGCAGCGTTCTCATAAAAGAGCTAATCGAAAGAGGAACAGTAGAGAGACATTATAAGGTGAAATTTATAAAATGGATGGCCTTCTTAGGTTTGAACCCCATTTCATTTATCTTTTAAAGGACACCATCTCATAGACACAAAGGCCCCGCTAGCTTTGAAGCAGCTAATCTCAATCAACAAATTTGATTTTTTTGCTTCCCTTTACTTCCCCAGAGCCCCCCCTCTCTGTCTCTCTGTTGTTATTATTTGAAAATTCCACTTCTATTCCACCTTGTTAGGCCCCATTCCATGACGTATTTCTCTTCCTTGTTTCCAATTCTCAATACAAAATATTTAGGACTAAGTTTATCATGAAAACCAGCGAATACAAATTATAGATGACAGAAGTCCCACATGAAAGGGGAAAGGTTACGATAATTTCCCCATCTTCGGAAGTGCCAATTCTTATGGATCACTTAACTTGTTAAAATATTTCTGTGCATGCATCAAGCAGCTCCTTCGACGCTTTCTTGTATCACCATGGACATATCATGCGACAGGTAATTTAAGGCATATAAAACAGAATCGTAGTGGATAAATTAATGTTATATTGCGTATGACTTCGAGTTAAGATTGACTGTACCACCAACTCGCAACATGAATGGCCAGCCCATCACAGATGACAATCTTTCTGTTCTTTCTCTTCTATCCTCTTCGATGAGAGAAAGGTAAATGTTAAGAGAAGTAAAGACTTAATATAAAAACCAAAATATAATTCCATCTTTCCTTTCTTGTTTCCCTTGTTAACCAGCTTGGCCATGCGTGATGTACCTCCTAGTCAGTTCCATCAGTCACTCAATATCAACATCTTACTTAAGTCCAGATACATTGCTTCCTGCAGGCCTTTCCTTTTCTTGACTAAAAAGTAGTAGTTCAAGTGCAAGAGTTGGATCTTTTTACAGTCCCAGTTAGTGAGATAAGAAAAAGTGCCCAGCTAGAATTCTTGACAATAGCAATTGAACATGCTAACTCTACCGCTAAAATGACTTTTAAGTGACTAGAAACTCATTCAACGTTCATAAACATTAACAAACTTCATTCAGAACTTTGATTTTATAAAGGGGTCTTAAGATAGTTTCGTATTTGCTCTTTGCTAGGGGTCAGTAGATTCTGGGCACATAATAAACGTTGAACGTACAAGCAGACGGTTGATACGAGTGCTCCAAACGGAAAAACTATGAGGGAACTTCGACTCATCTTAGACAAACTCCTACATTATATATACTTGATTATGAAGCTAGATGGCATCGCGAGGACGCATGATTGCAGTCCATGTATTTTATCTTCCTATCTTTCGTTCAATAATGAATAGATGATTGCTGGTTAATTATATGCGGAATTAATCGAAATGTCAAGATCTTACATTCATTCACAAGTCATGCTGGTTTGAAGACATCCCTTTGAGGCACACGTGAGCTTAAGCTTAAGTTTTCACCAGGGACCCCAGTTTAGGAAATTCCCAATAATAGCCAAGTAGTGGTCCCCTCTTCTTGTGTCTGATTAAGGCCCAAACCTAACAGTGACACAACGAAGTTACGTGTACAGGTGGTGTGTTTCGGCATCTTTTCAAGAGTAAAACTGCTTATGGGCCATCTTCACCTCAAAAAGTGAGACAAGATATCCGACAACTACCAAACCCAGATAAGTAAGTGGTTGGTGCTTGCTTGCTATCCCATTCACTCATCGATTCTCACCATTTATCGACTTCCAACCAACTTTTGCCACAATGAATGAACGACTCACTGTCACACCCTTGAACAAATTGAGTTGTTGGCCGCACGGATGGCCACATAATTTAGCTTCCATTCCACACGAATGGTTTTCAGTATGTATACATAGGAAAGATAGAGTACACCTAGTTTATCACGAATTAAAATTTGTCGCCGTATATGTTTTGTGTAATTGTTTGGAATTAATTTCGGGGCTATGCACGTCCCTGCAGCCCACAAAGCACATATGCTTTCGCTTTGAAGCCTGTGGTGTAGTGTACATGTATGGATAAAGATATAAAGACCGCTAGAAATACGATCGGAATGTTAATACACAAAAAAAGAAGTTGAGACAGATTGCCCAAAAGCAAGAAAAAGATAACTTTTTGTTTGTCTGTGTAAGGTGCGCATGTTTGCTGATCAACTTATGATAGTGTTGGTTTGATTACGAATAGATTTTGACCGTTAGGTTGATTTAATGTGCTCTGTTTAATTTTGGTTTATCCATTTGAGCATCTTGTATGGAACTGCGTTCGCTTTTCTTTTATAGAGAATAACTTTACAATGCTCCTCACGTAACGTGATCCCTATAGATGGAAAAAAAACAGGAGCCTTATGTATCAGCTTTATACCGAGGGACAAGGATAATGACTTCCATCTTATCTTGGTGGACGTTGAGCCTTTATGATAGATAATTTCCAGCTACAATTAAACAAAAGGGAAAAGAAAGATCATTTTCTGCAGCCAGCAAAATTAACGCGCGCGGTAAGTTCCGGGAAGAAAATTTCAAAGTAAGTAGGGCAGAATCAGATGTTTCCAAGATAGTTGTCACAGTTGCAGGTTCACGTAATTGCTCGCACTTTTGTTAAAACTAGTGTGTTTGCTGCTTGTACACATCTTTTACAAGAAGAGCGTAACTCGTGCATATACTTTACGTTTCGTGTGGATTCTTGCTTTCGTTTCATATAGCATTATGACGGTGAATTAATCGAAAACGCGTTTAGATTAGTCTCAATCTCAACCTTCTAAAAAAGAACTATAATTAAACTCCCTTCACCGTTTTTAAATTTTATTAATTATATGGTGTGTAATTATCATTTTATCAATGTAATATTCTCATATTACTAATAATATGTTTTATTTATATGATAGTTCAATATCAATTATTATAAAGAATTTATATCAGATTAGAAAGTATAATATTTTGTACAAATAAAATTTAATGTTCATAGTATTTCCTAACATTTTCAATATCTTTATAATTTTTAGTGAACATATAAAGAGATTGATTCTGTGCTAAATAATTATACTTTATTGAAAAAGTTGAAACACATGAATATAGTTAAATCTAAATTTATTTTGGGAATAATTCTTAGTTTATTTTCTAACCAAATACTAAGCAAACTACTTATATATTTGTATCAATTTTAAAATTTTAAGTTTAAATAAATAAATAAATTTTAAATTAAAATTGTTTACTTTTTTATGTTTATTTAACAGCATGAATATTTGTAAGATGTAACTATATACTCCAACTTTTTATCCACTTCTCCATTATACCAATCCTTAAAAATTATAAAATTTTGAATCTATATCAAATATTTTTAGTAATATATACTTAATACAATTATAAAATACCAATAATCATGTAATAATAAATATTTTATCCACTTCGTTCTCTGTGATTATGCTGCCACAAATAACTCACTAGATGGGAGAGGTTTATGACCTTGACGAGATTAAATAGTTGGTGTCCAAGATTATAGATTGTTGTATGGAGACTACGGAAGAACGTATGACCGTAAGATTCAATAAGGTATTGAGAAATTTGAATATTCCTGGTCGTCACAGGAATCCAGTATTTGCATATATTGATGATGATTCTGAAGATGGAGAGGATGATTAGTATTTCGACAAGCCTATGTGCAGGCATCCTAGAGCTCGTGTCGAGAGAGATCAGCAAAGATGGGAGACTGAAATGAGGACAAAAATTCCTGAGTTCCATGGCAGTCTACAACTTGAAGAGTTCTTTAATTGACTGGCTAATGTAGAGGAAATTTTAGATTTCAAAGATGTACCTGAAAATAAATGGGTACAAATGGTGGCTACTAGATTTCGAAATAGGGCCACAAGTTGGTGGTAGCAATTAAAATTAACTAGACAAAGATTGGGTAAAAATAAAATCGTCACGTGAGAAAAGATGAAGAAACATATGCATGCCAATTTTCCACCCTAAATTTCCAACAATTGATGTACCAAAGGTTGCAGGATTTAAAGCAAGGCACAAGATCAGTAGATGAATATACTAATGACTTCTATAAACTCTTGGTCAGAAACAAAATTTAGGAGACTGAGGAGAGGTTGGTGATGAGATACATTGGTATGCTAACAATGCAGATCCAAGATATTGTCAACATGTTACATCTTGTTTCTATTTCAGCAACGTATCAAAGAGCATTGGTAGTGGAGAAACAACAGTGATGCACAAATTCTGGTACTGCAAGAAGTGCTACCAATGGCGATGACAATAATAGTGGCACTGATGGCAATGGTGGTAATTGTGTAGGTGTTATTGGTTTTGTTAATAACCTTACTAGGTTTGACAAACCTGGCACTCGTTGAATTAAGTGTTTTGGTTGTGGTGAAATAGGGCACAGACGAGAAGATTGCAAGAAGGCAGGAAAAAAAACTCTTTTTGTAGGTAACGATGAGGGTGATGATGAGGAAGATGTGTACATGAAAGAGGAGCCTACTTTTGATATTGATGCAGTTGATGAGGAGATTATGACTAGAGACGTGCGTATTGCATTGGTAGTTCAAAGATCCTGTATGACCCCAAGAACAACTGTCGATGATGAATGGTTGCAGAATAATATCTTCCAGTCCACCTATATGGTCCTGGGAAAGCCCTACAAACTTGTGATTGATGTCGATAGTTATGAAAACATTGTGTCAACTGAAGCGGTATAGAAATTGGGCATTAAGAAGGAGGAACACCTGAAACCGTATAAACTAGCTTTGTAATATAACCCATTTTCATATTGAGGATTAAAACTTTAGCTTGTTATTAGAATTAATGAATTGCATATCATTAACATACACACACATAAATTATGATTTTGTACACATTACAAAGATAACATACGTAGTCAATTAATTCATTCCGGGATATGAAAAGTTTAAAATGTTCATGATGTGAATTGTGAAATGTTTATGCCTTGCATTTTTGTTTGATTGATCACAAGTAGTAAATTTGGAATTAATTGGTATAATCGAAAAATTGAGGGGTTCAGATGTACATTTGGGATAGGAAAAATGCTAAGTGATAAGATAAATTGATAAATGAAAATTTTGGATGATTTAGCCTATAAATGAGTGACATTTGGAATTGATCATTGTGTGACAAATGGGCTGGTAACTTGATGACAAATGACATAGTTGATTAATAGAGAAATGGTAGTTGTAATACATGACATGTGACCTCGCTTTAATCGTGACATATGACAGCATATATACTTGATACATGTTGAACATGCCTTTAGACATATGGCCGTTCCATTAGATTGCACCTAACACCTTAGGTGTAACATTAGGCAAGAGCAAAGTTGGTTCAGCTCATTTCTTATTCTTTCTTCTCTCACTCACACGACTGAAACTCTTTTCTTTCACCTCCCTAAACATGCTTATGGTTATGACTAATTTTTCCACAAATAATCCATGTTTTATCCTCACAAAGTTAAGTAAAAGATTAGCTTGGAGTTGCCTTACTAAACCTAGTCGAAATCCATCTAAGTTTTACCTTGAATGTGTGATGTTTCTGCTTACTTGGATCACTAGCTTAGCTTGATCTTTTGACCTGGAATTGGAGATAACCATGTAAGTAAATGATTAGTGTTTATAGCATGATGATGAATTAGGATGAATTACATATGATGTTAATGACTAATTGTGTTGGAAATTTCTGCATGAACTTAGGCACTTTTCTATTTTGTTTTTGCATGTACGAAAATAGTAAGTTACGGATTGTTGTGTGGATGATTTAAGTTGGGATTTGAGGTATAATTGATGAAGAATTCATGGTAAAGATAAGTGATATTGAGGTGTTCTCGAATACGGAAAATTAGAGTTGTAGGTCGAAATTCTAGTTTCAATTTCATCTTCCTCTTTCAATCCATTTTACATATCTTTAGAGCATGAATTTGAAGAAACTCAAAGAATGAAAGTTGTAGATATAGGTCTTAGCTTGACCCTTGTGAAAGTGGCTTGATAAAATAGTAACTAGAGCTTGAGTTATGCATGTTTCTCTAATACTACCTGTGATAGACCCTTGTGTAGGAACCTTATATTATTTCCTGATTTTTGAGGACTTTAGAGCTGAAATTAGTCCATATAAAACATAAAAAATGATTACTGATGTCTTATTAATGCTTCTATGAAATAGTTTGGCTAGAAGATGTCTTGATAAGTTTATGTAATAATTGAAGTCATAACCTAAAAAAAGGACTTTTTTGATGTAGTTGAGTTCAAATATGGAAATTATCATTTGTTTAAGGAATAACTGAGTTCTTTTAATACAAACATGATCTTTAAAACATGAGAAATGCATATAAGGTATGGATGAATGAGCATTAAAGAACTTAGGGTAATTATGAATGAGAATTGGGTATAACGTATGAATATATATTGCTGGAAAAAGTTCAGTGAATGTATAAATCTAGCTTGCTAAAATCCCATATTTAAAACAAAAATTCTGTGTTTGTTATAAGAGGCCTTTGATCATGAAAAATGTTGAAGGATAAGTGTAAATTATTAATTGATAATGAAATGAGGATGTTCTCATGAATGTAATGTGATTCAAAGTATGTAAGTTATGAATTGGGAATGGTTGAATGAGAACTAGGTACTTGTGTAAGTGTATAATCTTAGAAAAAAGAATGATAAATGTTTGAGTGATGAATTGAAAGTAATCAAGTGTATTAAGGCATAAACCTAATTGCAAACTACATGATGCACAAAATAGGTATGATTTGTGAATAAGATTTCATACCTGGAATAATCAATTGAGCATGCATTAAACATGACACATATACATATGTAAATTTGAGCATTCATTTGATTGATCAATTAGTAATGTGTACATATGTGTATTGTTTGAATCAGAGGCACACATCGACTGACACCATTCAAACATTGCTGGCACATCGAGGCAATAGCTAACTTGAGTGTACTGTGAGTTAACCTAGTTGTATAAGTCAAATATTTATACTTCTATTTGAATTATATGTATAGTGTGTAACCTAGATGTGAGATTTCGATCGGTAATGTGTTTTATTCTAATTGTGTTGATTAAACTTAATTCCTGTATATTGAATTGATATTGATATAATTGTGATACTACTTATTCTGGACAATTGATTGCCTGAGGAGTTTGATATTCGGGACTATATTGGGAGTGTTTGTGATTTGAATATGAATAAGAAAATTGAATGCTAAACTATTTGTTGAATGTCGGACTTAGTTCCGATGAACTATAAAAATTGAATGTGCTCATTGATTGAAAGTGACTGATGATATATTATGTGAACTGTTATACTCCATTGCATGATGCATTTTCACATAAAGGAGTTGTGACCAGAGTAGCCAACGTGAAAAGAGCTTTAAGATAAGTTGTGCACATCAAAGCCTCATACTTAATGTTTAATGAGCCCAGTATCTACAATAGATACGGGACAGTATTGAAAAGAGCTTAGTATCTATAACAGATATGGGATAGTGAAATAGGCACTCAGTCATAATAAAGTTAAAATGAAATGAGTCTCAGTTGCATTTGCATTTCTATCTTTAAATGTGTTTATGATATTGATTGCAAATGAATGTTGAACTATGTTGTGTTGATATTGAGAAATGCTTATGACTTTGATGGTGATATGAAGAATTGTGATAAATGAGTGTTATGTTCTGAAATGATTACATGATATTCCTACATGCAAAATGTACTTCTGGAATGAATTAAAAAGTGATTATATTTTTAAATGTTTCTTATATTACGATACAAATTGTAGAATGAGTTGGAGCTCTGAATGAAGTGTTACTTTGATTGAGATGAATGTTATTCATTGATATATATATATGCTCTGCTTAGTTGACACATCGATGATGGTTCACTCTCTAAGTTCACAAAACTCATCAAAACTGTAACGTTGATTTTTAGGTACAGAGAGGAGACCTTGCTAGTAGAGCAAACTAACTGAAATTTAGTACTATTCATTTTGGATCAAGATATGGCTCAAAGGTCTAGTCAGCTGTCATATAAGGATTTTAGATATAGTACTTAGTATAGTTTTCATTTCATGTAGAATCTTTTGTTTAAAATAGTGTGATCACAGATGGTTTCTATATTGTAAATATATGGAGAGTTTGTAATAAAATAATAGTGTAAAACATGTTTTGTTAATGAAATGAGATAAGTTATTTTTATGATTACTTATCATTTGTATAATGCAATATTAAGTGAATGTGACTGCTCTAACATGCCATTCCCATAGGGTATATGCTCGTATATTCTCAAGAATTTCGAGCATATATACTATATAGTGGTGTGATACAGGCCTGGCTAAATATAGGTAGTGAGGTAATAGTTTCTAAAAGCGCTTTAGTTACTTTTTCCAATGGTTCAAAGTATCAGGATTCTGTGTGAGATGGTGTTGTTGCTATGAATGCATGTCATTTGTTGTTGGAACGTCTATGGCAATTTGATTAAGGGGTTACATATGATGGTAGAGCCAATATTTATAGTTTCATGTTTATGGAAGTGAAAATTGTGTTCGTGCCCTCTAAGGAATTTTTCGAGAACAAGTCCAAGAAAGAAAATATTGCTTTATTGTCTTGAGACAAGTTTGAAGAAGAATTGTAGGATGTTGAGGTGGTATATGCCTTGCCAGGGAAAGAGGTTGATGAAAGTGTTACAGCACTAGATGTAGTGGCGTCGTTAATCACTAAATTCCAGGATATATTTCCTAAAGAGTTGCCCAATGGATTACCTCCATTGCATGATATTCAGCACCAGATTCATCTTAAGCTTGGTGTTTCCCTCCCAAATCGTTCTCACTATAGAATGAGTCCTAGTGAATATGAAGAGTTGAGGAGCCAGGTTAAAGAGTTGTTGGTGAAGGGGTTCATTCATAAGAGTATGGTCCTTGGGTGGGTTCGACCCTTCTCATTCCAATGAAATATTTTCCTGGAATATATGTGTGGATTGCCGTACAATCAAAAAAATTTCTATGAGGTACCATTTTCCTATTCCTCGTTTAGATGATCTGTTGATCAATTGATAAGCTTTGGAAGTAGGGGGTTGTAAGCTTTTATGGAAGTACAACTGAGGCAGAAAGTTGGCTAGAGAGACCTAAAAGAGGGTTTGATCAGATGGATTATGAGTCAGATGAGAGATTTGATTATGCAGTCTCACTTCTGTAAGGTCCAACATAGCAGTGCTGGAAGCCTGTTCTAGACAGTGGCACCAGACATTGTAGTTTGACTTGGGAAGATTTTCTGAAAGTGTTTAAAGATAATTACATGCTGAAGATTTATCTGGATAGAAAGATGCAAGAATTTCGGGGGAAGAGTATAAGATAAAATTTAATGAATTAATAGGGTATGCAACTTCATTAATCCAAACTGAGGAGGAAAAGTGTAGGAGGTTTAAAGATGGGTTAAATATGGAGATCAGAACGAGGCTAGCTATTTCTAATTTAGGTAGTTTTACAGAGCTCCGAGCAGCCTCGATAAGAATTGAATAATTGCTAAAGGATGGCCAGGGAGAGTGTAGATAGGAGTCTAGAGTGAAGAGATAGAGTGAATCTCAGACTGATTCTGGTAAAAGCTTCAGTAAACATGAAAACAGATCATCTCGATTCCAACCTAAATTGAGACAAACTAGGTTTCGACCAAGAGGTGGATTTGTTCAGACTGGTAGAGGTCAAGGACAAGTGCCCTTTAGTCAGTCGCAATAGATGCCTAATTGTGAGCATTGTGGTAAGAAACATAATGGTGATTGTTGGAGGTTATCAAGAGGTTATTTTCGTTATAGCTCTGTAGAGCATTAGATCAGAGATTGTCCTCAGAATTTCATACCACAGTCTAGAGTTAGCGGAGGAACAATGACTGAGACAATGATTCAGTAGAGTAGAGCTGTCAGATCTATACAGAGAGGCAGAACTCAGTTAACAAGGCCCAGTGTCAGAACTGAGGTGCAGAGTAACCAACCGCAATCTCAGGCCAGGGTCTATATCATCACCAGACAGGGGACGCAGAACTCCCTAGAGGTGGTAGCAGGTGTGTTGAATGTTTTTTATTTTAAAGCATTTGCATTAGTAGATCCAAGATCTACACATTCATTCATCACACCGCATCTGGCATCTTGATTGAATTGGGAGAGAGAAATATTGAAATGTGGATTAGAGGTGAGTACTCTAGTGGATAGCACAATAGTGATTGGTCAGGTATGTAAAGGGTGCATAGTTCGGATTGATTAGGCATAGTTAGAAGCTAATTTGATTGTATTGTAGTTAAAGGAAATAGATATTATTCTAGGTATGGATTGGCTCACTACTCATCAGGCTATGATAAACTATTATACTAAGGAAGTAGTTTTTGAATCCTTTAATTAGCTGAGAGTGGTTTTTTTTAGGAGTTAGTCAGCCAGTGCTAGCCTGACTAATTTCATTAATGAATGTTTTGAAATTGATCTGAGGTGGATGTGAGGCTTATCTGACCCACATAGCTGATACCTAGAATGAACAAACCATTCAGGATATTCTAGTTGTTAGGGATTTCCTAGATGTGTTTCATGTAGAGCTAATAGGTTTACCCCTAAAAAGGGAGACGGAGTTTACCATAAACCTCATTCTAGGTACTGCTCCTATATCAATTCCTCCATATAGGATGACACCTATAGAACTGAAGGAATTGAAGACCTAGTTACAAGAGTTGTTAGATAAGGGTTTCATCAAGCCTAGTGTGTCATCTTGGGGAGCTCCGGTATTATTTATGAAGAAGGATGGAACTCTAAGATTGTGTATTGATTATCGGTAGTTGAATCAGATGATAGTTAATAATAAATACCCATTATCAAGGATTGATGATTTGCTTGATCAGTTATAGGCAGGTCAAGTGTTCATAAAGTTAGACTTGATATCGGAATATTATCAGTTGAAAATAGTTGAGGCTAATGTACCAAAAAGTGCATTTAGAACAAGATATGGGTACTTTGAGTTTTTGGTGACACCGTTTGGATTAACTAATGCCCCAACAGCTTTTATGGCCTTGATGAATAAGGTATTTCAACCTTATTTAGATTGCTTTGTGATTGTATTTATTGATGAAATCTTAGTGTATTCAAATTGTGGAGAAAAACATTTAGAGCATTTGAGAATGGTTCTACAAATAATGAGAGAGAAACAATTGTATGCCAAGTTTAGTAAGTGAGAATTTTGGCTTAATCCAGTAGTATTTTTTGGTCATATAGTGTCTAGACAGGGCATTCAGGTAGACCCAAAGAAAGTAGAAGTAGTGATGAAGTGGGAGGCTCTAAGGAATGTGTCTAAGATTTAAAGTTTCCTTGGATTAGCAGGATACTATAGGAGGTTTGTCGAGGGTGTTCACTGATCTCAACCCCTTTAACTGAACTTTTAAGGAAGAATGTGCCTTTTAGATGGAATGATAACTGTCAGAGAAGTTTTGGAGAGCTTAAGCATCGGTTAAATACAGCATTGGTGTTAGCTATTCCATCTAGATTAAGAAGGTGCGTAGTATACAATGATGATGTGTGTTGATGTAGTATGGTAGCGTGATAGCTTATACATCGAGATAGCTGAGGTCTTACGAGTTTAATTATCTGGTACATGATTTAGAGCTTACTAGTGTAGTATTTGCTTTGAAGATTTGGAGACACTACCTGTATGGTGAAACTTTTGCAGGTATTTATTGATCATAAAAGTTTAAAATATTTATTGAGTCAAAAGGAGTTGAATATGAGACTGAGGACATGGATAGAATTGTTGAAAGATTATGATTGTGCAATTAAGTATCATCCTGGCAAAGCTAATGTGGTAGCTGATGCATTAAGCAAGAAGTCTAATAGCAGTGTAGCTCAAGTACAGTTATTGAGGTTACCGAGCCTAGTTCAATTGAGAGCACTGAATGTTGAATTGAATTTAGGGCAGAATGAGACATTGATAGCTACATTAAAGTTGAGACCTGTATTGTATGAAAGAAACAAAGAGGCTCAAAACAGAGATCCAGAATTGGTGAAGTTAATTGAGAAGTTGAAAGTGAAAATGGATTCTAAATTTGAATTAAGAGATGATACATGGTAGTTAAAACATAGGTTGTATGTATGCAATGTTGAAGATTTGAGGAAAGAGATTATGGAGGAGGTACATGTAGCAGCTTATGCTATGTATCCTGATACTACTAAGATGCATAATACGTTGAAGCAACATTTTTGGTGGTCAGGGATGAAAAAACAAGTGGTTGAATATGTGTCTAAGTGTTTGACTTGCCAACAGATAAAAGCTGAGCATCAGGCTCCAGTTAGTAAGTTACAGTCTTTGCCTCTTCCAGAGTGAAAATGGGAGAGAATCACGATGGACTTAATTATTGGTTTATTGAGGACTCCAAGGCAACATGATGCCATTTAGGTCATTGTTGATAGATTGATCAAGTCGGCTCATTTCTTGTCAATGAGAAAGAATAACTCACTAGATCAGTTAGCTCAGAGATATGCGAATGAAGTAGCGAGATTATATGGGATTCTAGTGTCCATTGCTTAATAAGAGTACTAAATATATCGGATAACCCACTATGAGATGATCATATGATGATCTATCAAATATCAGTGATTTATCTCATCATAACAATGGTGTGAATATCCTTACACTCAAGGTACTCAAGGATATCTTGGATACGGATCCTGTGTTTTGACACCATTCCTTTTTGCCTCAAGACAAGGTTGCTCATAAGGTCATGAATGGGTACAGCTATTGGTATTCAAAGGTAATTAGGTAGCCAATAAAGGATTCACCACTCCTGATAGAAAGAGATGATAGCCATGACCTCTTATCGAGGTCATTACTCGGGAGTCTCAGGCCAGAGTAGTTATGTGTCATAAAGAGAGTCTTTAATGACACATAAAGTAATGAGATCCCCAAAACAAGAACTAACATCCTTTAGACTAGATGTGACATAATTAGTCTAGTGGGAGTTGACACATTGCCCATACTCTAAACCAAGTGGGGTATAGGATGGTGAAGGGACAAATTGCATGGTAATTGTCTATGGAAAGGTTCATAAGTCAAATAATTAACTATTAAAGAGTTCATATGTTAATTCACTTACGTTCTAGTAAATTGGCATCAGGAAACCCTTCATGATTTGCTTGGATTAAAAGTTAATTCAAATGACATGAAATCATTCATGGTATGCTCATATTAAGAGTTAATTCAAGTGCCCAAAATAACCGAGAACCTTAACAGTCACACGCATAAAAGATCAGATGAAATACAAAGTTTGTATGGCTGTCATTTTAAGTAAGTCATATGACCCACTCAATAGAGAGGCCAAGGGTCCAGAAGATATCTAAAAGTTGAGAGGAGTCATCTTGAGATTTTCCATGCAATTTTAAGCAATTGTTTACATGAGATTAATTGCATGTAACTTAGTCTTGATCTAACTCTCAATAGTGCTCTAACCACCATTACACGCTGATTTTTCTTTATCTTTGCGTGCTCTTTAAAGGCTAAGGAAATTGTTTGGTGTTTTTTATAACCCAAACAAGGAGAATATTCAAGTAAGGAGAAGTCTTTGCAAGCTATATATGTTGTAATTTCATGTTCTTATAATCTATTTACACATGCACATATATTCTGGATTTTCTAGGGATGTCATGGGCTTGGAATTTTGATTTCAAAACTTCTGATACCTTTCCATGCATGTGATGCTTGGACCCATGGCTCCCCAAGAATGGTATCAGAGCTACTTATGCATGTATAAGATAATCTATTGAACATGTGCAAACTGTTTATTGGGTTGTGACTAACATACATGTTGATTTTGAAAAATTCGTATAAATTATAGAAAAATGATTTTTCTAATTTTCTTTCACATAAATGTTTTTAAGATGTTATATTATTTTTTGTCAAAGTAAATTTCAATTAAATGTCATTTTCTATTTTATTGCAAATTAATTTCTAGTTTATTCATATGTTGGTTGGTGGGAATTTCTGGAAAACAGAATGCATATGCTGATTTTGAAATTTTCTTAATATTTCTAGAAAAACTTTTTTACACTTTTCTTCCACATAAATGTTTATAAGGTTTTATATTATTTATGTCAAAGGAAATTGCAATTAAGTGTCATTTTCTATTTTATTATGATTTTTATTTTAGCTGATGCATGTATGAAGGTCTGGGAAATTTTGGAAATCTGATGAACATGCATGCTTGTAAATTCCAGAATAATTTTATTAAAAATTGTTTTTACGAATTTGCTTAATGAACATGCACATATTATGTTGCCAAGTGTATGAGATGCATGACACTTGCTTTTGAAGTGTGATTATTTATTCTCGATTTTACATGCATGCTGGTGGTGTATGACAAGTTTTAGTGGACATATGATGTGATGTCCAATTCCACTTAGTTTATAAAGAATTCCTAGGAATTAGTTTCTATATTTTTTTATTAGGAACATTTAGAATGTGTATAATACTTTGGAATTTTTCCAGAATTAATTGAACTTGATTCAATTAATAGATCAAGTCAAAGTCAACATTGGTCAACTTTTGGAAAGCTAATGAGGCTGACTTGTGTGATGACTTATATGTATGTGTTTTAGTTATAAGACCTTAAAATTTTTTAATAAGATAAAAAATATATTATTTGATTCTAGTAGCTGCTAAGTGCATGTGCTTGAAATTAGGGTTCTGGAAAATTTTTGGGCATCGAATCAATCTCTTTAGTGTTTAATAGGTTAACTCACTTATCTTGATAATTTTTGCTGTTAAAATTTTTTTGTCTTGTGCCGAAATTTTCTTAATAAATTTGAGATGACCTAAGGATGTTTTAAATGACTAATTGATGTTCAAGAATTTTAGAAACCCTAAGGATTAATTTAGAATTAATCTAAGTAGAGCATTGCATTTCTAGTGTGACTAGAAAAGGCATGTGTACTAGAACTAACGTGTTTAATTTGAACTTCAAAATAATTAAATTTTAGGGTTCCTAATCAAGTCACATTCATAATTTGAATTAGCTGATACTAACACTAGCACCTGATTTAGTTTAAGAGTTGAATCAAATCACAAACTTTTGATGCATAGTCAAGTCACAACCTAAATTAAACTGCCTTTGTATGCTACATGCATTAGATGTATTTTAAGGGTTGGTTAAATTGGCATGATAGGGTGGTTATGGACATAGGCTCAACTTAATTGATGTATCCATAATCATGTCATACAATTATAGTAACTATCTGAAAATATATGTGAGATATATAAGTCCATCCAAGTATTGATGAGACTTAAGAACAAATCCCTCAACCAAAATATTAGGACTTACGCCTCCATTAATATTATAAGAACCAGAGTTCTTTTAGTGTTGGGTTGTTGCGAAAACCAAGCCCATAAATATGTTCAAACCATGGAAATCAAATTTTCATATTAGTGGATTGGTCCTAACTAGAAGTGTTGATTTGTTTTGCATGCCTAAGGTCAACGTAGATAGAGGCAAAGTTAGGTAGTATACGTGGGATGTATACATATCAAGAGTTGATAACCCAATGAGTGTGCTAAATCAACAGTTGATGGCATAAGTCAATAGTTGCATAATTGAATGCAATTAGTATGAATGATACCTACCGATTGACCTAAGGTGGCTTATTAGAAAAATCCAAGATCATTCTTAGTGATGTTTGATATCGACCCAATAAGAAAACTATAAGTTTTCTTAGATTTGTAGTGAGGGCTATTGATTCGGATAAAATATTGGGACCTATAATGTGTGTGATTAGAGTCTTTATTGATATGCATTTATGTACATTCTAACACTCTCTCTCATTCTTCTAGGTTATTGAATTGCCACGATGTCTTCATCTAGTGTGAACTTACGCTCTCTACTAGACTCTAACAAACTCAGGATACCAAACTTCTTAGATTGGCTATGAAATTTTAGAATTGTTCTCAAATATAAGAAACTAGGATATGTCCTAGATGAGTCACTTCCCGATCTTCCTGCTGCCAGTTCCTCTGATGAGGATTAAAAAGCTTACAAGAAGCTACTGAATGATATTAAGTTAGCTAACTATATAATGCTAGTCGCTATGTCACCAAAATTACAAAAGCAGCATGAAGCTATGGATGCTTATACCATAGTCTACCATTTAAGGGAACTGTTTGATGAGCAAGCTTAGTTTGAAAGTTTGAGACCGAGCTTGCTTGTCAAATAACTCCCTTAGATAGTAGACTATGATATGAGCATCCATAGCCTCATGTTTGAGACCTCGAGGTTGCTCTTTCACTCTAAAATGGCTGAGGGATCGTCTCCAATGCAGTATGCGCTGAAGATGAATAGATACATTGAGAGCTTATCTAGTTTGGGTTTCATAATGGATCATGAATTAAGTATAGACTTAATTTTGACTAGTTTGACTGATAGTTATTCACAGTTTGTACTTAACTATTGGATGAACCAAATATCCACTTCGATACTTGAGCTGATTAATCTACTCAAAACAGCTGAGCAAATTGTTAGGAAGGACAATAAGGCTATGATGCTGGTGGACTCTGCTTCTGGTTCTCACAAGAGGAACCAAAAGAAGAAGAAGAAGTCCAAGACATCAGTGGGAGGTGTACCTAAAAAAAAAGGCAAAAGAGAAAACACCAAAGGGAATATGCTTCCATTGCAACAAGGAATGGCATTGGAAGAGGAACTGTAAAGTTTATCTAAAATCACTAAAGCAAAAGAAGGCATTAGATGCTTCACCGTCTACTTCAAGTATGTTATTTGTCATTGAGGTTAATACTATTTCTGATCATAATATTTGGGTATTAGATACCAGATATAGCTCACTTATATGTGTTGATATGCAGGATCTCAGGGATAGTAGACTGCTTAAGAAGGGAGAGATGGACCTACATGTGGGAAATGGAGTAAGAGTTACTGTATTAATCGTAGGAACCTAAGTTTTGTAACTTCCTAGTGGGCTAAAGTTAATTTTGGATAATTGCTATTATATACTTGTTGTGACAAAGAACATTGTATTTATTTCATGTCTTAATAAAATGGGATTTCATTTAACTTTTTCAAGCAACGGTTGTTCAATTATGTTGAATAAAATGATATATGGTACTCCTACATTAGACAATGGTATTTGCATATTAGATACATGCAATCCATTTTTAAATATCAATGATAATAAAAGATTAAAACGGGATAACTTAAAATCATCTTACTTATGGCATAGTCGACTTGGCCAAATAAGTGAGAGACATATATCTAAGCTATATAGGAGTGGTAGCTTAGGGTCACTTGATTATGAATCATATAACACATGTGAATCTTGCTTATTAGGCAAGATGGCTAAATTACCTTTTAAAGGAAAAGATGAACGAGCGAATGGGATATTAGACCTAATACATTATAATTTATACGGTCCAATGTCCATTCACACTAGAGGTTGTTTTATATGCTTCATTACCTTTATCGATGATTATTCATTATAGAAATATGTGTATCTAATGAGATACAAGTTTGAAGCATTTGAAATGTTCAAACATTCAGACATGAATTAGAGAAACAACTCAGTAAAAGTGTCAAGACACTTTGATTAGATCGAAGTAGTGAATACTTGAATAAGGAGTTTCTAAGTTATCTTAGGGATAACACAATTGTATCCCAGTGGACTTCACTTACACACTACAACATAATGGTGTGGTTGAAAGAAGAAACCAAACCTTGTTGGATATGATTAGGTCAATGATAGGCTTAGTAGATCTATCGAAATCCTTTTGGGGTTATGCAATCAAGACTGCTATTTATGTGATAAATAGAGTCCCTTCAAAAGAAGTTGATGTTACTCCATATGAGATATGAACTAAAAAGAAACTCTATCTTTCTCATATGAAATTTTGGGGTTATCCAGCTTACGTGAAGCGGATTTAATTAGACAAAGCTTGAAGTGAAATCAGCTAAACGTCTTATAGGATATCCTAAGGAAACAATTGGATATCAGTTTTATAATGCTTTAGAGAAAAAGGTTGTCTCAAACCATGCTGTCTTTTCAGAGAAAGAGTTTCTTCTAAGAGAAGACAGTGGAGGCAAAGTTGAACTTGATGAAGTTCATAATGCTCAAACAGACGCAAATCAACTACCTAAACTCGAGATTGTTGTTCATAGAGATGAGACAATAATTAAACCTTCTAACACAAAAAAATATTCGCAGGTTAAGTAGGATACGTAATGTTCGAGAGAGATATGAATTTCTCATAAGTGAACATAATGATGTATTGCTCATAGAGGACGATGAGCCTATAACCTATGAAGAGGCTTTGAAGAGTTCAAAATCTAAAAAATGGCTTCAAGCCACGAAGTCCGAAATAGATTCCATGTTTGAAAACCAAGTATATACTTTGGTTGACCCACCCGAAGGGCTAAAACCCATAGGGTGCAAGTGGATTTTCAAGAATAAAATTGACATAGATAGTAATGTGACTACCTATAAAGCAAGGCTAGTTGCTAAAGGTTATCATCAAAGAAGAGTTAACTATGAGGTGACATTTAGCCCCATAGCCATACTTAAATCCATTAGAATACTCCTATCCATTGCTACTCATTATGATTATGAGAATGGCAAATGGATATGAAGACAACATTCTTGAATGGAAGCCTAAGATGGCGAAAAGATATGCAAGCTTTAGAAATCTATTTATGGATTGAAGCAAACATCTAAGAGTTGGAACATCCGATTTGATGCGATAATCAAAGAGTTTGGTTTCTCACAAAATTCAGATGAACCTTGTGTGTACAAGAAGGCTAGTAGGAGTGCTATCATATTCCTTGTGTTATATGTAGATCTCATATTACTAATAGGAAATGATGTCTCAAGTTTGCAATCTATCAAAATTTGGTTGTCTCAAAATTTCTCTATGAAAAACCTTAGAGAAGCAACGTATATATTGGGAATAAATATCTATAGAGATAGATCAAGGAGGTTGCTAGGTCTTTTACACTCTACATATATAGATAAAGTGCTAAATAGGTTTAACATGGAGCAGTAAAAAAGAGGGTTTCTCTCTATGAATCATGGGATAAAACTCTTGAACTCTCTATATCTCAAGACGCAAGATGAGAGGACTCACATTAGTTTGATCTCATATGCTTCGAAAATAAGATTAACCATGTATGCTATATTATATACAAGAATCAACATATTGTATGCTTTAAGTGTTACAAGCAAATATCAATCAGATCCTAGTGAGTGTCACTGGGTGGGTGTCAAGAATATCCTAAAGTACTTGAGAAGGACTAAAGATGTATTCTTCGTATATGGAGATGGAGACCTCGTAGTAAGCAGGCATATAGAAGCTAGTTTTCAGTATGACTAGGATGACTCCAAATCCCAATCAGGCTATGTTTTCACATTAAATAATGGGCAGCTAATTGGAAAAGCTGCAAACAAGAGATAAATGCAGATTCAACAACCAATTCAAGGTACATTGCAGTTGTTGAAGCGACAAAAGAAGCTATTTGGATCAAGAAGTTTGTTTTGGACCTTGGAGTGGTTCGGAGCATTATAGACCTGATATTGTTGTATTGTGATAACAATGGGGCTATGTTCAACCCAAGAAACCAAGGTCTTATTAGAGGTTCAAGCATGTACTTAGGAGATATCACTAGATTAGGGAGATCATTAATAGAGGCGATATGAAGATAGAGAGAGTGCCCATATATTAGAATGTTGTTGGTCCTTTGATAAAGCCACTTCCTCAAATGAGATTTGAATCTAGTGTACTTGCCTTTGGTATTAGATACAAAGGCAATTGGCTTTAGTGCAAGTGAGAGATTGTTAGAGTAGTCCTTCAAAGGCAATCACCTTAAACACTTCTGCACAAATTTTATTTTGATTAATAAAGCAAAAGGCAATTTTTCATTAATTTGATGTTCATTTATTTATGAATTGATGTCATTCTTAAATCGAATTAGTGAAGTCCACAATATAAAACATAGCATAAAGGAAATCATGATGAGATCATGAAAATAGGATTCCTATCATGTGCAATTATGTTAGTTTCTAAATTATCCCTAGTCATAGGATTAATGAGATAGGACATTTTTAATCCAGACAGACTAGCACATGTTATACTCCTTGATTTGATCAAGCAGTGGATCTCATAAACTGCAAGCGTGGGATGTTTAGAGATAACATATGGATGCTTACTAATAGTATTAAGTACATCGAATGACCCACTATAAGATTATCATATGGATGATTTATTAAATGTCAATGATTAATCTCATCATGGCAATTGTGGAAAAATCCTTAGACTCGAGGTACTCAAGGATATCTTGGTACTGATCCTATATTTTGACACCATTCCTTGTTGCCTCAAGACAGGATCACTCATAAGGTCGTGATTGGGTACAACCATTAGTATTTGAAGGTAATTGGGTAGCTAGTAAAGGATTCACAACTCCTTATAGAAGGAGATGATACCCATGACCTCTTTTTAGGGTCATTACTCGAGAGTTTTTGGCTAGAGCAGCTATGCGTTATGAAAAGAGCCTTTAATGACATATAGAGTAATGAGATCCCTAGGATAAGAACTAACATCACTTGGACTAAATATGGCATAGTCAATCTAGTGGGAGCTAACATATAACCCATACTTGAAACCAAGTGTGGTATAGGATAGTGAAGGGACAAATTACATAGTACTTGTCTATGAAAAGTTTCATAAGTCAGATAATTAACTATCAATGAGTTAATATGCCAATTCACTTATGTTCTAATAAATTGGCATTATGAAACCCTTCATGATTTTCTTAAATTAAGAGTTAATTCAAGTGGCATGAAACCATTCATGGTATGCTTGGACTAAGAGTTAATTCAAGTTCCCAAAATAGCTGGAAACTTAAGTTTCAAACACATAAAAGACCAAATGAAATATAAAGTGCGCATGGCTATCATTTTAAGTAAGTCACGTGACCCACTTTATGACAGGTGGTATATAAGTGAGTGCTTCATTTATGTACACACGAAATTAGCCAAAAAAACACACCCAATAAAGAGGTTAAGAGTCTAGAAGAGTTTTGGAAGTTAAGAGGAGTGATCTTGGATTTGTTCATGTAATTTTAAGTAATTGTTGTATGAGACTAATTTTATGTAACTTGGTCTTGATCTAACTCTTACTTGAGCATCTACTTGAACTCATCTTGTTTGGTGCTCTAACCACCCTAACACATTGAGTTTTCTTCATCTTTGGGTGCTCTCTAAAGGGCAAGGAAGATGTTTGGTGTTTGCTACAACCTAAACAAGGAGAAGATTCAAGTAAGGAGGAGTATTTGTAAAGTACATATGCTATAATTTGATTTTCTTATATTTTGTTTATACATGCACATAGATTCTAGATTTTATGAGGATATCATGGGGTTTAAATTTTGATTTTGACACTTCCATTGCCTTGCCATTTATGTGATGCATAGACCCATGGCTCCCTAACATTATGCAGCCACAAAGAAGTGCTCTTTTATAGAGTCCAAGTTCCTTTTCCCTTGGTTATGTTGTTCTTAGAGATGGCCTACTAGTTAACAAGTACAAAGTTGAAGCTGTTCGAAAATTGGCCTAGACCCAATACTATTATAGAAGTTTGCATCTTTCATAAGTTGGCATCTTTCTATAGGTGCATCATTATACATTTTAGTACCATTTTGCTTGCTATCACTGACTGCATGAAGGGGACAAAATTTTTCTGGACTGAAGAAGTAGAGGAAGCATTCGAGCCAATCAAACAATGCCTCACTACAGCTCCAATTTTAGTGCTTCCTGATTTCCACCAACCTTTCAAATTACATTTTCAAGCATCTAAGCTTGGCTTTGGAGCAGTCCTGAGTTAGAACAGCAGGCCTATTACATATTTAAGTAAGAAGTTAAGTCCAAAGTTGAGATACAACACCTATGATGTAGAGTTCTATAATATGGTTCAAACTGTCAAGCATTGGAGACACTACCTATCCATAGGGAATTTATTCTATACATTGATCATGAGGCATTAAAGCATCTATATAGCCAAGATAAAGTGTGTACCTGATATGCCTCGTAGGTTGCATACCTGGAATGCTTCACTTTTGTTGTGTAACATAAATCTAGCTTGACAAATTGATTTACTGACGCATTGAGTATAAAGAAGAGCCTCTTGAACAGAATGAATGTGGAGATACCTGGATTTAATTCTTTCTCCAATTTACTTGATACTGTCTATTCTTTTCTGGCATTCTGGCAAAAATTAGAGCTGGTGAGAAGGTGTCATACCTTTTGTAAGATGACTTTTTATTTAAAGGGAACCGGTTATACATTCCCGATTATAGCTTATGGATACAGATGATCACTAAATTGCATGGGAAGGAAATGTGGGCATGATAGAACCTTAAAGTCAGTGCAAGCTTCCTATTTTTGGCTAACCATCTGAAAGGAAATCGAAAAGTTCATGCAACATTATCAAATCTGCCAAGTTTCAAAGTGAACATAAACTAATGCAGGCTTGCATCGACTTTTACTAGTTCCTACGGAACCTTGGGTTGATATAAATATGGATTTTGTTGGGGCTACCAAGAACACAATGAGGTAACGATTCCATCTACATTGTTGTTGATCATTTCTCTAAGATGGTTCATTTTATTCCTTGTAAGAAAAGTATCGATGCCATTCGTGTGGCATAGTTATCCTTTAGAGAAGTGTACATATTGCATGGCCTACCATCTTCAATTGTTTCTAATAGAGATACCAGGTTTCTTAGCTATTTTTGGTGCAACTTATTAGAAATGGTAAATACACAATTGAGTTTTAGTAGTGCTTATTACCCCTAGACAGATGGGTAGACTGAAGTCGTGAATCATTCCTTGGGTAAATTTTTGTGAAGCCTGGTTGGTGAAAACATCAAAAGTTTGGATATAAAGCCCAGCTAGGCTGAATTTGCACACAGCCATGCGGTTAATGATAGTATTAGATATAGTCCTTTTTAGATCGTGTATTATGTTCTTCGTCAAGGTCCTCTTGATTTTTTACCTCTACCTAGCAAGGTAAGAGTGCATGGCAAAGTAGAAGATTTTCTTATTGGATTGTAGGATGTCTATAGGGTTGTTCATGGCAATCTGCTAAAGGTTGTCGATAAGTATAAAGAGATTGCAGATAAGAAGAGACAACATGTTGAGTTCGAAGTGGGTGACTTTGTGTGGCCAGTTTTAATAAAGGATCACTTTTTTGTTGGTGATTACAATAAACTATCTCCTAGGAAGATTGGTCTTGTGGAGATCATCAAGAAAATCAATCCTAATGGCTACTGTCTGAAGCTACCAAGTCATATTCACATGGCTTGTGTGTTCAATGTGAAGCATTTGATTCCCTTTTTTGGTGATTCATCATATGATGACAATTTGAGGGCAAATTCTGTCCACCGCCAGGGAGAATGATGCAGTTCAAGAGATAAAATGTGCATATCTAGACAGATTTGACAAAATGTAGTTGTAATTTTGTCGACTTCAAAAATAGTCAAAATTTTGCATTTTCAGAGTCAATTTTGCATTTTTGTTATTTTTGATAACTTTTTGATTTTTCATAACTTTTAGTAGGAATGTCTTTTCATTTTTCTATCTATTTTCATAATAGGGATACTTTGGTTTTTTGCTCTTTTTGGTAATTTTTAGGGTTTGACTATTTAAGTCGCCCAAACTATGTATTTTGTAGTTTTGATGAATAACAGATCTATGTATTTTGTAGTTTTGATGAATAATAGATCTTGAGGGTTGTGTGCCTTTTTTGCTCTATTTCCTGACATTCTTGTTCAATCAACAGGTAAATAGTATTGTTATCGATATTCATGATTCAAATCAACAGTATCGAGTTGTACCGTTTTTTCGCATTGTTTCCACTATGTCAACACCCTTTTCATAAATACATTTTTTAATAAATAAAATAATCTTGTTATAAATAAATATTTAAAAATATATTTATATCATACTTTATATGATATATGTTAACTTATAATAAAAATAGTTTCTTTTAATGATTTTCCATATATGCATGTTTTAAATAATAATACATTAATGAGAATACATATATATTAATTTCACGAATTTCATTTAGATATATGATAATTTATTTAAATATTTATAGTTACAAAATGTATAATTTTAGTATTATAGATACTTATTGTGCACGTATTTTAAAATAATTAAAATTTATTAATAAGTAATCTTCTTCATATTTGTAAGTTGATTTAATTTTGTCAATAAAAATTTATTATCTGGTATTTGATGTACACAAAATTTAAAATAAGTAAATACATTACTAATTAAAAATATTTTAATATATGTGAACCAAATATATAGCTTAAAATATTATAGACATTTAACATGCACATGTTTTAAAATAACTGAAGCTTATTTAATCATCTTTAATATTTGCAAATTGATTTTAATTTTATAACTAGGCACTCATTATTTTAAAAATTATTGATAATTAATTTGATATATATTATAAAATTAGAATTATAGTTACTAGAATTTGATATGGAGATTCTTTAGTAAATCTAACTCTTTTAATTTAACTCTTTCTTATATTGTGTGCGCATATGAGAATATTAAATACCTGTGAAATTACATTTTTCATTTGATTATATTATTGATTATGCTTGTTATATAAATAAGTTCTTGTTTTGTTTATTATATAGTTATATAGGTCATTAGGAATTTTGTTTATCATGTAAACAACTTCTTATTATGTTTGCTATATAGTTTTAAATGTCTTATCTCTATCTACAGTTGTCATCTCTATTTATGAGTAATTTCCTGTTCTTTGCTATAATACATACATATATAATGACATTTGTTGTATCATGACCTTTAGAGGTAATAATGTATACACACAAATTTTTTTGTTTTTTCACATGGTATAAGAGTAAAATAATTTCAAATACAAATATACAAATTATTCTTCCTTTTTTTTATTCCACCTCCACTAACTCAATTCACTCAAATTTATCACTAAATTAACTTCTAGATTTTTTAGTTTGGAAAACACATTTATTTCTCTTATTAAATTCTCAAATTTTAGTGAGTTTTGATGATGGCACTAAACCACTACCTCCTTAAACAATTATAAACAATGATACTCTCTTATTAAAAATTTAGCCTATCAAGAATGGTTTCAAAAAGATCAAATATTGCTTTCATAAACCCTTTCCTTTTTAACTTAAGAGGTCTTCCCATGTATTATTAGACTTACGACTTCTCAAGCTAGTTAGAAGACTTTATCTGATACCTTTAAAAGTATCTCTCAAATTAAACAACATACTACTTAACAAACTTAAGAATAATGGTGTTTTTATTATTTGGTATATTCTTAAAGTTAAATATCTTGTAGACGAATTGACAAAAACAAGTAAATCATTAATACTAGCCAAGTTGAATGCTATTATTTTTTTATAAAATTGGATCTAAATTTTGAGAAATTGTTGTTGGACTTAGTTTGTGGGTTACACTTATTACATTCAATGAAATTCACAGTTAGCTTGCTACTCATAAGTTGTTGAACAAAAATTACTTATTTGGGGTCTTATTTGACCAATATTGCATATAAGCCACCCTTTTACCTATACCAATGACACATCTATAATATAAATCATCTCGTGATCAAAACAACACTTTTTCTCAAATTGTAATGTCTATCCTTCATAACAAAATAAATGTTAAAGGGTAACAACATGTCATTATCAAGTTCAATTAAAGCTCATCAAATTTTATTTCTAATTCTTCATAAGTCAATATTGGTTATCAACAGGCTTATGCTTCTTAATTAATCTCGAAATAACATCTTCTATAATTTACTATTTATGTAATTTAAACTTGGATCGCTAACACTCGTATAATGACACATATCACTCTAGACCTTAGTGCTCTCAATTTTATAAGGTATCAATTTCTTAAAAATTTGGTGTGATAATTCTTTAAAGTAAGATATGCTTATGAGGTCTTTCTCAATTTTAAACCTGCATTTAAATTGTTGGGCCCCGTTTCCGGAACCCAACTCTTATACGGAATCGGAAACATAACGTGAGCAAATCAAAAAAGCGTGGGCACGTAAACTCTTGATCAAAGCATACAACGGAAACAAATCAAAGAAAACGCGTGTGGAAGCAAACGAAGGAAATCTAAAAGTGGACGAAAACCAAGGGAATCGAAATCTAAAAGAGCCATAGAAAAACCGAAAGGCTCGGAAATCATAAAGCGGAAACAAATCCAAAGCGGAATCGAAGGAACGGATTTACAAAACCTCGGAAACAAAGAAAACCAAAACGGTTCAATCAACTGAAAGTCAAATTCCGACATCCGATAACACATATCCTTAAAAAAACTAACGTTGGAAACTCAAGACTAAACCAATCCAATTTGGTATAAAATTTTTTTCATCATTCAAAGCAATACAAAATTCTAAATGGAATTTATCAATTCCACAACCTCAATTCATTTCATTCTTCAAATTCATCATTTAAAAATCTTATCTTT
>JAOSBK010000004.1:14864502-14882993 GCA_027568895.1 Erythroxylum shatona
ATCCTCAACTTGCTAAAATTCACCTACCTTAATCTCATATATCAAGTCACATTCTTAAATTCTCTTTTTTCTTTGCATATAAATAATTCACCACAAATTCCCCATTTAATGTCAATTTATAATTCAAAATTCCAAGAAAATTCGGGGTCCAACATAAATAGAAATTTAATACACTCATTAAGTCTTTTCGTTTGGACTGTGTTGATGAATATCAATGTTTGAACAAATTATTTACTTCTAATCATATAATTCACATAATTACTTGTCTATATGCACAAACTGGTAAAATGGAATTGTTGACCAAAATTCGTCATATTATTGAACTAATTTGACTCTATTGGCATATAGTTCCTTTGACTTCAAATACTAGTTATATGCTTTTGATACATCTATTTTTCTTACTAATGGAATGTTAACTACTTTTTTTAGAACAACATGTCAAATTTAATGAAACACTTTTACATGTCAAAGTCACATCCTTAAGCCAAGCTCTTCTGCTTCTCATTCAATTCAAAAGTATAATTCTCATTGGCTGAAGTTGATATCAATTCATATTTCTTTACCCTCTCCATGTATAACTTTTACCTCTTACTTATCTTCTTCTCTTACTTCCTATCTCTACCAACTACACCTTCTTCAACAACTCCAAGTTCAACTTCAAATCCATGCTTATTACCTACAAACTCACTTCCATTTCCTACTTCTCAAGGATTAAACCTAGTACTTGATTTTTCATCTTATCATTACCCATCCTTAAGCTGAATCCACCAACCTATCACATTTATAACGTCCACCATAAAAAGACATGTTGCATTATTGACTTAATCTTCTATTTAAAAAAATGAACCAATCTCCCAAACCGAATCCCATCTCTTTTCTCTCAAGCTAACAAACATCATGTTTGGAGTGCTACTATACATAATGAGTATAATGCTTTAGTGGAAAATAAAACTTAGTCTCTTATTCCACGACCTTATGAAAATAACATTATTGACAATAAATGGGTATATAAAATTGAACACAATCCATATAACTCTATTTCTTATTTCAAAACCCTCCTTATTGTAACTAATAATATAATATTGATTATGAAAATTCATTTAGTCTAGTAATCAAAGCAACAACAGTGTATGTCATCATTGCTCTTGCTACTATATGTAATTCTTATCTTCAACAAAGAGACATCTATAATACCTTTTTGTATGGAAATCTTGATGAAACTATATTTATGAAACAACTACAAGGATTCTCTAACAAAGACAAGGCAGATCATGTACACTGTTTGTATTAATCTCTTTATGACTTGAAACAAGCATCTCTTACTTGGTTTCAATATATTAAACTCTTTCTTACATATTTTCAAATTCAAGGTACCAAAAGTATAGTCCTCTCTTTTTATTTTTCAGTAAGGTTAAGAAATTATGTTGATGATATCATTACTTTCTCGAAATTAATTGATCAATTTCTAAATTAAAAATATAAAATTCCTAGCAAAGATATTAGTTGGTTATAATGTGTTCTTGGTGTACAAGTCACATAAACTTCAAAGGGAATTTAACTAAATCAACAAAAATATGTTCATGACCTATTAGACAGTTTGTAAGATGTGAAAGGCTATCTTACACCCATTTTTACAGCACCGCCATTAATTTGAGAGAATGAGAATTTATTTAAAAATGCTCAATTTTATAGACAAAATATGGGTGCATTACAAAATGGCCTGACATTGCTTTCATTATTAATAGATTATGTCAATTTATCTATTAACCAATTGATTTCTACAGAATAACAGTAAAAAAGGCTATTTTGATACTTCAAGCATACTATTCATCTTGAAGTTTTCTTTGGTAAAGACAACAACAATAATATAATGCTTCTTTGATAGTGATTGAGGTGGATTTCCTAATGATTGCAAGTTTACTAATGGATACACTATCTATATTAGCAGGTCTTTAATCTTTTGGAGCGACAAAAGGTAACCAACAAATGCAAGATCCTCATTTGAGAATAAATACAAGGTAATTGCCAATACAATTGCTAAGCTTTTATGAGTGCAATCTCTTTTAAAAGAACTTGGTATTTTGGGTTTTACAAAGCCTATTCTATAGTGTGATAATATTGGTGCAATATAAATATTTTCTAATCCAATTTTTCACGCCTGTGCAAAATATATTTAATTGGACTATCACTTTATAGGAGAAAAGGTTATGCTAGGTAACATTGACATCTTCACTAAGCTTGAGGGTAACAATTTTGTCATCTCTTGTAACATCTTGTTACCCATGTTAAGGCTAGAATAGTAAATATGAGAGATTATTAAGAGATTAGAAAATGCATTTCATGTTCATGCATAATATGACATACACATACATGTGAATACATATATTTTTGCACATGAAAATGATTGTACATGCATTCATTAACATTCTAGGTATAATTGATTAATTTATATGTGTGATTTTATTGAGAATTGTGGTTTATTTTAAATTAGAGTTTTTGGAGAATTTTAGGAGAATTTACGAAATTGTTGAATATTATTAGACTAGGAAAATGCCACTTGGCAAGTAAATTGATGAATGGAAATGGAAATAAAAATCAAATGATATTGAAGAATTATTTTAGATGACTTTAGAATTTGTGAGAAGATGATATTGAAAATTTTGGAGATAATAGGAATAAAAAGATAGGAGTTATGGGACTAGTTCAATAAGAACTTAGTTAAAGTCTTAGAAGTTAGATAAGTGACAAGTGTCACTTGTCCAGTTTAAATTTTACTATACAATTTCATTTTAAATGACCAAGTCACGTTTCTTCAATCTTTGAAAGACTAAGTCATTCTTTTTTTGTCTTGTCTTATTTCCTTCTTGGTGGCTTTCTTCTCTAAGCTTCATCTTCTTCACGATTTTCTCTCCAAAGTTACATCTTGCTTTCATCTATCTTTTACTACTCCCATTTCGTTGTCTCTTTCTTTTGCTGCAAGAAAACCTAACCCAATCCACCTTCAAGATAATGTATATAGGTTGCATGAGAATTAGGGCTTCTTGGAGTTTTTGAAGAAATTGAAGTTTTAACAAGTAAGTTATGCTTTAAATACCATAGGTATGGTTAAACGAAGCTAGAATGATGAGTAAATTAATAGTGATGACTTGAATTTTTGCAATTTTATGTATATGTCATGGGTGATGAATAGTTTATATAAATGTCTTGCTTTTGTATATGTATGATGATAATAATTCATAAATTGTTTCAGAGATGTTTTAGAGGTAGAATGATCATCATAATGGTGTTAGGATAAGTGCAGAAAATTTATAATGAATGGTATACGCACATGTTCTGTTTTGAGTTAATGATCAAATATAGATCATGAATTGGTTTATGAATAATATTGAGTTGAAATGGAGTTGAGAATGAAGAGTAATGAAGTAGGAAAACTGATCTTTGTACAAGTTGTGCTAGGTGCAAAATCTGGAAAATTGGAATATGATTGCTGGAAAATGTAGCAGTAACATGTTCACTAGTTATGCTTCTGTTATTTTACCCATAACTTGAGCTATATAGTCATCTAAATGGGATGATTCTTGATCTAGATTAAACTAGAGACATAAGGCTACATTTTTCATGTGGACCTCAAATTTAAATTTTATCCTTAAGAGTCTCAAAATTTGACATGAAATTAAGAACTGGGTCCAACAAATTGGTGGAGGAATGTATATGTTTATGTTCTGTTCTGAGATTATGAGAATATATTCTATTTTGAGTGTTTATGATCAAGTATGGAATATGAATTGTGTAATATGATGTTCTGATATGGGAAAGTGATTTAAAATGAAAGTTTGAGAAGAAAAATGAAGAATATGTAGGGAATAAATATGTAGAAAAAAGAAAGTCCAGAAAATGTGAAGGACATGCATGAATTTTTCTATTTTAATGTTTAAGTTTTAATCTGGGATTTTGGCTTTGTTTATAGATGATTTGAGTTAAATGGAAGTCTAGAATGGGGTAGATATAAATTAGAAATGTTAGATTGAGAAAAAGAAAAGAAGAAGATGAACAAAATGCAGAAAAATGAAGGAAAGAGTAGAAAATGAAGAACATCCATGGAGAATTTTATGGTTTTTTATATTTGGTGTTAATTATGGTTTTTAATTTGTTTAAGAATGTGTTGAGCTGAATGGAAGTTGAAATAGTGAAATGAAAATGGGGAATGTAAAAAAAATTATGATCTTCTAAAATCATTTGGGAGAGATTGAGTGACAAATTTGGGACGAAAATGGTGAATAGTTCTGGATGAATGGAGTATTTTCATTAAACATGCTTCGGTATTTTGGTAATATACTGATCTGTAGTTTTCCAACTGGAATGATTCTTGATTTACATTAAACTAGAGATATAGGGCTACAATTTTTCTATAGAAATAGAATTTTAATTATGTCTCTAGAATTCCAGAATTTGACTTGAAGTTGAGCACATGATACTGTTTTAATTTAAGAACAGTATGAATCATTTGGAGTATAACTTTTGGAGTACTAAACCAAATTGAATGATCTTTGTGTCATTTGAAAATTAAGACAATAAGGAACATTTTTCTAGTAGAAAGTGGCCAAATTACTTCAATTTTGTTGTCAGATTAATCATACATAGTAGACTTGAAAGTGTGTTTCAGGAAAAATCTGAATTGACCAAATGAGTTATGAATTTCGATTTTAATGATTTTATTGAGGTATAAAGCTAAGTACAAATTATACTTAGGTGAGACGAGAATAATACAGCAATACCCAGGATTTGTCATGAACATGCGTTGTGCATATTTCATATACATAAATGTGCATCAATGAATATTTATGAAACTGTGCAAAAGTGTGATATGTATATGTATTGCATATTATAGAGGAGCAACTGGAGCGTCAACATCTAGACGCTACCGGAACTTTGAGGCAATAGCTTCTGGAGTGATCGGTGAGTAACCTAGACAGTTTCACTCAATTAATTGTTTGCTTTAAAATATGTTTTGAATGATGATATGAATGTGATTTGATTATGTTGATGTCGAATAGGAGAAGTTTGAGACTTGATGCATGAATGTGATATTGAAGTGCTACTTGTATGTGAATGTGACGAAATAAGTGCTTCTTGACATGATTGTTTGAATATAAGAGATGCATTCCATAAATGAATGCATGATCAAATAATGAGAGTTGTGACCTGAGTAGCCACCAAAAATGAGCATAAAACTCCAAATGTGATTAAGAGTCAAAGGCTCACTATATAAAATGAGCTCTGTATCCTAACAAATAAAGGACAGTATAAATGAGTCCAGTACAATAGATACAGGATAATTTAGGCCCTCGATCATAACAATGTAATAATTGAAAAAGAGTCACATGAGCATTTCATATACATTGTTATACATATGCTGATTGATTGAAATGCATGTTGTCTTACCTTTAAATGAGAAGGTGATATGTGATAATTTAAGCAAAAATGCAAAGATGTGAAGTATATGTTACATGTGTGATGTGTTGCATGAATTGAGTGAACCATTGATGATGGTTACCTCATTGAGTTCGCAAAACTCACCAAAATTGCAACGTTGATTTTTAAGGACTGAGAGAGAGGACTTTAGCTACTGAGAGATGCTGCAAGAAGTATAGTCTTGTATTTTTTGGAAGAAGAAGAAGAAATGACTCAAAGGTTAGTCAGTTGGGATTGGAAAGAATAGATAGGCTTTTGTGTAATTTCCTTTTTCATATAGCATATTTTTTATTAGGATATAATGATGTACATGTATTGGTGTTTAAAAGCTACAATGTAAATACGTTCGGATTTATGAAATGAAATGAGGAAATTTTAGTTTAAAAATATTATGACTTTCTTGATGATGTCTTATAAGAGAATAAAAATAGATGATGTCATGTTAAATGATTGTAGTGACTGTTCTAGCATGCCATTGTCATAGGTTATATACTGGAATATCCTCCGAGTGTTCCAGTATGTACCTATAGTATCGGGGCGCTACATCTCTTCTCATAGTCATTGCTCATACAACTTTTCAAAGGTTAATTATTACGAGTTTGCTAATCCCGAGAATTACTGGCATGAAAATCCAATAATAGAAAAGAAACTTTAGAGCTTTAAGAAATAATGTAGCTAGCTACCATATATTTGATGAGGATGATGATAACCACAACGATCAACCTCTTATTCATATTGCTCTATATATAACGGATTCTAATATTGTAGTTAAATTAAACTTATAAACAGGTAGTACTTACCTCTTAGAGATTTAGCCTAAGTTGCTTTATTATTATTATTGTTGTTATTGTTATTGTTGTTGTTATTCTAATAATTATTATTATTATCATATTAATTTTCTCCTTCTTCTTATTCCTATTCCTACTCCTATCATCATCATCATCATCATCATCCTTTTTTCCTGTTGTGCTCTATCTTTCTCTCTTTCTCTTTCTTTCTTTTCATGTAGGTCAACTGGAAATAGCCTCTGAACTAGTTAGGGGTAAGACTGTGCACTACTAGACTTCCCAGACTCTACATATCAGTTGAATTTTCACTAGGTGTTGTTATTATTGTTGTTGTTATTTTATTACGGATTCTAAATGATTTGAAACATAATTAGATACATATAGCCACTTTCTCGTCAGGAATACTTACCAGCTACTAGTATTGCACCTATGATAATCACCAATCATTGAAATAATAACAATAATAATAATAATAATAACGACGACGGCAATAATTAAAAAAGGAAGAAAAAGGCAAAGAAACACTATTGGTGCAATGATTGTTTCGTGACAATTGTCATTCAATTTTGAGAACTTCGAAGTCCACATTTGCATAAATATATCAGACCTAAGCTTCGTACGACTTTTTTGTAGGCAAAAGAACCTCTCATATTCTACGTATCAGTTGGATTCTTACTAGATGTTATTATTATTATTGTTATTATATAACCAATTCTAAGATACATATAGCCACTATCTCGTTAGGAATACTTACCAGCTACTGGTATTACACCTAAGATAATCACCAATCTTTGAAATAATAATAATAATAATATCAACAATAATTAAAAAAGGAAAAATAAGGCAAAGAAACACTATTGGTGCAATGATTGTTTCTTGACAATTGTAATTTAATTTTGGGAACTTGGAAGTTAAAATTTGCATAAATATATCGTACCTCAGTTTTCCCACGACTTTTTTGCAGGGGAAACAAGCATCATGATAATACACAAGTGATCTTAGTATCTAAGAGAGTAAATTAAAAACCACACAAGCACATATATAAAGATTTGTTGAAGGTGAGGAAGAGATTTTTAACAATTTGCAGAGACTTATCATAAGTGTTATCTTTAACGAAGAAAAATAGGCAGGGAAGGTGGGGTAGGATAAGTGGGGTAGCTTGCAGCGGCGTACATGGGAAGGGATTGGACAATAGGGCGACAGAATCCCCGTACGAAACCAACAACTTCACATGGCCCCGCTCTCCTCCCTTCCGTTGCATCTACGTACTCACATGCCTTTCTTCACCTCTTATCTCCCGCACCATTATTTTTTTCCTATAAATATTTTGAGATTTTCCAACTTAACAATTATTTATGTTTTGAGTAAAGGAATTTATTTCTCCTTTTATCAATTTTATTTTTATAATCAGCTTTTAATTCAATAAAAAATAGATACATTAAAGTTGTTAAAACTTTTAATGAATTATATATAGCTAGTAGTTAACGTTGGTGCCCAGGGCTAGTGATTATATATTAGTTGACTCCACATTGGATTATGTTTCTAATAATTTGCATAAGAAAGATGTTTCTAATTTCTTTTCTTGTGATTTTGTTGGCCACCAAAGTTTGCTGGTGCATAACAGCATTGATAAACGTGGCGTACATGTGTACATGCAACTTTAGACCAACATCACACAGCCCGCTTCACCAAAGGCCTACCAAGTAATTAGTAATACTGTGACTGCGATATGATTTTACACCTTTCTGCTTGTTGTGCCTACAATTCCTTATGTGATCATTTTGGAGAATGCAACACCAACGCATTGAAGCTAACTGCATGCTTTAATATATATATATGAATGATGAAGTTTTTCACATGGTTAATTCATCGTCAGACTAACTAAATACATTATCTAGGCACATATTTGTGTTTGTAAATAAGTTATTAAAACGCAAAAAAGGTTTCAAGTCCTTTTAAAGTGGGAGAAATCAAATAGTTAGAATTGAATTTTTGTTATAGTTCTATTACAGCTACTGCAGATTGATGATATATTATAGCGTATGAAGCAAAAGCTGAATAGAGATAACAAAGTACTCTTTAGCAGTTGACAATTAGTTTTTTGGCAATAGCATAGGTTTCCTTGTAATTTAATTCAACATGGAGACTAAGTTTGTAATACAAATAACCATTTTATTGTTGTATATAAACACAATAATCATGAATAACAAAGTAGTAAGTGATATTGGTTTTCTACATGGTGTCAGGGTTGGAAAGAGTTTTACGAAATCTCTTTTACACCATAACCATTTTCTTCTTAAATTCAACATCAATGGCTGAGGATATAAGAGAACCAAATCCAATGCAACTTCAAGGATTTGATCATCCAGGAGTGATTATGGTCACTACTTAACTAAATGAAAACAATTATCTATCGTGGAGCAGAGCCGTGAAAATAGTGTTGGCAATTAAGCTCAATCTTGGCTTTATCGATGGAAGGTACGAGAAGACTCATGATAAATTGCCATATTTTGAGCATTGGTGTAGAGTACACTGCATAGTGACTTTATGGATTTTGAATTCAATTTCGAAAGATATTGTTGAAGCGCTCTTATAGACAACTTCTATAAAGGAACTGTGGGTAAAACTAGAGGAAAAATATGGAGAATGCAATTGTCCATTGCTACACTAGATTCAACGAGAGATAAGTTAAATATCTCAGGGAAATTTATCTATGGCTAACTATTTCACAAAATTGAAGAAGTTATGGGATGAACTGATATGCCTAATGCCACTTCTTTAATGTAAATGTGGAGTAGGGAAAAAATTATAGAACTTGAATCTAAAAACAAGTTAATTTAACTTGTGATGGGATTGAATGAGATTTACAATAGTGTGATAAAATCAAATTTTGATTATGGATCCATTGCCTAGTGTAAATAAAGCATATTCAATGGTGTTAAGAGTTGAGAAACAAAAAGAAGTAAGCATTAGTTTCACAGATGAAGTAGAAAACGAAAGGATGATCAAATCATAAGGAAAGAAAAAAGAAGGAATAGGTGCATGAAAAATAGCAACGAAAAGGCAAGAAACAATTGATAAATTGAAGTTACACTATGATTATTGTAACATGGATGGACATACGCAAGAAACTTGTTTTAAAATTCATGACTATCTAGAATGGTTTAAAGATTTGAAGGAAAAGAAGAATAAAGAAGGCAAGAAGTCATATGTGAATCTGGTTAACGAAGCAGATGAAGTAAATGGAACATTTTCATATTGAGATTGGAAATCAAATGTTTCATTTATGATACAATAGGAGATTAACAAGTTCTTCAAAGGGAAAGGAAAAGTGGGTCTGAATAATATGCAGTTAATTTCTCACTTTTTGATGATTTTGCAACCATATATCTTAATCATATTCTTAGTTCACTTGAGTTAATAGAGTTTGATTCTTAGATAGTTGACATGGGAGCCTCAAACCACATGTGTGTAAACCTAAAATTGATGAAAGACCTGACTATCGTAACTAATTTTACACTTGTTCATTTACCAGATGGATCCATTAAGCTTGTTCATCACATAGGTGATATTCAGCTAAATGAAAGAATAATCGATTGCTTATACATTCCTTCTTTCAAATTCAATCTTTTATTTGTCAATAAACTCAACATTATAGTTTATGTGAAATTTAACTTCCAACCTATTTTCAGCATAACATAGGACCTAATGACTGATGAACTACTTGCAATATGACAAGTGATTGGCTAGTTGTATATTCTAGATTCCATATCCTATCATCATGAAAAAATAAAATAATACACCTTAAATTTGTATCCAAGCCTTTACATTAACTCCGTAAATACCATTGATCCTTGGCATTAAAGATTGGGACATCTGTCTATTTATGCAATGAAGCATTTGAATGGATCCATGTGAAATCCATCATTCCAAATAAAGTAGACAACCTTTTCAAACTAGTACCATTCGTTCAATCGAATGTTTTGAACTTGTTCACGTTGATTTATAGGTCCTTACAAACATGCTTCAATCAATGATAACCATTATGTTTTGACCATTGTGGATGATTTCAGCAAAAATACGTAGACTTTTTTTCTTAAACATAAACACCAAACTATTCAATCACTTCAAACCTTCTTCAACCTTATCAAAAACCAATTCCATGCATCTGTTAAAATAATGAGAATAGACAATGACACAAAGTTTATTGGTATATCTTACACATTTTTATTATCTACTCTAGGCATTATTCATAAGAAAACATGTGTTTATATCCCTCAACATAATAGAGTTGTAGAACCTAAACATAGACATTTGTTGGAAGTTACAAGATCTTCGATGTTTCAATCATCTATTCTTATTCGTTTTCGGGATGAAGCTATTCTCATAGCCACCTATCATAAATAGACTTCCTTCATCAACTATTTCCTAGAAAACTCATTATCAAATCCACTTTCACAAAGAACAAGATTATTCTTTTCTCAAAACCTTTGGTTGTTTATGTTTTGACTCAAATGTATTTCATCACCAGGATTAGTTTGAACTTAGATCTTTCAAAGTTGTCTTTATTGGTTATTCAGTTGGGAAAAAGGCACATAAAGTGTATGATTTGGAATTGAAAAAGATTTTTATTTCTAGGGATGTCATCTTTTATGAAAATATTTTTCCCTATTAAAATATTTTTACAGATGATGCTAGTATTCCTTTACTTGTAATTTGCCCAGATTCAGATGATCCAATCACCCATTTTCATCATTTCAATTCTACCAAGGTTTCTCAAACTAATCCTGTTCGTGTTTCTGCACCTGATGCTTCCACACCATACAACACCTACCTATATTGAAAATCCACATTTTCTAGCAACTGATGACACACTTCCTGCCAAAAAAAGCAACAACCTCTGTGGATGAACAATTTTGTTTCTAATTTAGCACAATCTTGTTAAGATATAGAGCCTGATAAAATATTTGGATCAGTTATTAGAAGGTAGTTATGTCTTTTGTATTCTCTTGGGCATATAAATATGTTCTATTCTCTTAGTATATTGATGTTGAAAACATTCACAATGAAAGAAAACCCTAGCTGCCTGTGGAAATAGCCAAAAAACATTAGTGAACCACGTAAATATATGTGTGTTTGTTATTTCCGCACTTGTTCTTTGATGATTGTGATTAATCATTTATAACAACTAGTATCAGAGCTTGGTTCATATCATAACAATTTGAAAAGATGGAAAGCACGAAGGTTCAAATTAAGAAATTTGATGGAACTAATTTTGGTTTCTGGAATATGAAGATGGAAGACTATCTGTATCAGAGAAAACTCCACTAACCCTTATCAGGGAAGAAACCAGAAACCATGAAACAAGAGGTTTGAATTTGAAAGATCGGTAGGTACTAGGGTTGATTTATTTGTCGTTGGCAAGAAATGTTGCCTTCAATAACGTTAAGGAGACAACGACTGTAGGAGTACTGAAGGCTTTGGCAAACATGTATGAAAAATTGTCGACCATTAATAAGGTATATCTGATGCGTCGTTTGCTTAATTTGGAGATGTCTGAAAGTGGATATGTCGCAGATCATATTAATGAATTTAATATGATTATCAGTCAATTAAGCTCTGTTGATATTAATTTTGATGATGAGATTAAAGCCTTAATTTCAATGTCCTCTCTACCTGAGTTGTGGGATACTATTATTTTCGCAATTAGCAGTTTGCGTGGGTCTGAGAAGCTAAGGTTTGATAAAGTCCGAGATATCGTCTTGAGCGAGAGCATTCACAAAAAAGAAATCGGGGATTCGTCTGGTAATGCACTTAGTGTTAAGGGAAAGGCAGGAGTAAGTCGAAGGGAGGCCATAGTAAATATAATCAATCGAAATCAAAAGGGCGGGGAAAATCTCAAGGTAAAAAGGAGGTCACTTGTTGGGACTGTGGTGAAAAAGGACATTTCAAGAAGTACTGCCCTAAACCTAAGAAGAAGAAAGGCCAAAAAAACAATAAACCTCATAAAGATTATGATTCTGTATGTTATGCAGAAGACATTGGTGATGCCTTAATTCTTAGTATGGATAGTCCGGTTGACTCCTGAATACTTGATTCTGGTGCATCATTCCACTCTTTTATAAGCAGAGAGTTATTCCATAATTTCAAGTCTGGAAATTTTAGGAAGGTGTATTTTGCTGATAAAAAAGCCTTGGAGATTGCTGGAAAGGGGGATGTGTGTATCTAAACCTCAGATGGGGGTAAATGGAAGCTGCAGGATGTCAGGTATATTCCTAACTTAAAGAAGAATCTAATTTCTATTGGTCAGTTGGACAACACAGGTTATAGGGCAGTGTTAGGGGAGAGTTCCTAGAAAATTCTGAAGGGAGCTATGGTGATAGCACGGGGTACAAAATATGGAATTTTATATAGTATCGCAAGGTGTTTGAACATGGTTGGTGTAGTCGATAGTACATCGAGCTCGAGTATGTGGCATAATAGACTAGCACACATGAGTTAGAAGGGGATGAAGAAGTTAGCTTCAAAGGAGTATCTGTAAGGTTTAAAATATGTTGATTTGGGTTTTTGTGAGAGTTATGTTCTGGGAAAGCAGAAACAGGTCACCTTTATAAAGGCTAGCAGAGAAGCAAAGGCAGAACGATTAGAACTAGTACACACAGATGTGTGGGGGCCATCTCCAGTCTCCTCTCTTGGTGGTTCGAGATATTACGTTATCTTCATTGATGACTTTAGCAGGAAGGTATAGGTTTACTTTCTAAAATAAGTCTGATGTGTTTATTACCTTTAAGAGGTGGAAGGCTGAAGTTGAAAATCAGACTGGGTTGAAGATTAAATGCTTAAGGTCTGATAATAGTGGAGAGTATGATGCTACAGAATTCAAGAAGTTCTATGTTGATGAGGGAATCAGGTGCACTAGGACAGTTCCTACAAGGCAAGACAGAATGGGAATGCTGAAAGGATGAACAGAACGTTAAATAAACGAGCAAGAATTATAAGGTTACATGCTGGGCTGCCAAAAATGTTTTGGGCAGATGCAGTGACCACAGCAACATATTTGATAAATAGAGACCCTTCAATTCCCTTGGGTTTCAAGATGGCAGAAGAGGTTTAGTTAGGTACGGATGTCAAGTTTACTCACCTGTAGACTTTTGAATGTGCTGCTTATGTTCATGTTGATCCAGAGAAGAGAGACAAGCTTGATGCAAAGGCTTTGAAGTGTTATTTCATTGGGTATGGTTTGGATTAGTTTGGATACAGATTTTGGGATGATAAGAATAGGAAGATCTTAAGACACTGTGATGTGACATTTGATAAGAATTTCCTATATAAGGACAAGTTTGGGGTGCGATCTGAATATGCAGAAGAAGTGGGAGCTGAGGATCAGTTGTCAGAGAACCAGAGCAGTAGCCAGTCATACCTGAACTAGTGATGAGGAGATCTACCAGGGTTATCACGCCACTAGAAAGGTATTCACCATCCTTGCATTATTTGTTGTCGATTGATGGAGGAGAACCAGAATCTTTTAATAAGGCTTTGCAGGTGAAGGATTCAATTGAGTGGGAGCAAGCCATGGATGATGAGATATGGTCACTTGAGAAGAATGATACTTAGGAGTTAACTGAGTTGCTTGCAGGGAAGAAAGCTCTGTTAAACAAGTGGGTCTACAGGATCAAGAATGAAACTGATGGAATAGTTAGGTTCAAGGCTCAGTTGGTGGTTAAGGGATATTCACAAAAGAAAGGTATTGACTACACTAAAATATGCTCTCCTATTGTGAAGTTAACTACAATCAGAATTTTGTCGAGTATTGCTGCAGTAGAGAACTTGTAACTTGAGCAGATGGATGTAAAAACATCATTTTTACATCGGGATCTAGAGGAAGAAATCTAAATGCAGCAACATGAGAGATATGAGGTTCTTGGTAAGGAATACATGGTGTGTAAGCTCAAGAGGAGTTTGTATGGATTGAAGCAAGCTCTAAGACAGTGGTATAAGAAGTTTGACTCTTTCATGTTCAGAAATGATTTTCACAGGAGTGAAAAGGATCAGTGTTGTTACATCAAAAAGTTTGTTGTTTCCTTTGTTATTTTACTCTTGTATGGGGATGATATGTTGATTGCAGGTTTAAGTATGGAGGAGATAAATAATCTTCAATGGAGACAGTCATCAAAGTTTGAGATGAAAGATTTGGGTAGAACAAAGTAGATTCTAAGGATGAGGATTTCCCAAGACAGGTCAGCTGGATCTCTAAATCTGTCTTAGGAGCAATACATTGAGAAGGTATTGTCCAGGTTCGGAGTTGATGACGTTAAGCCCAAGAGCACGCCTTTGGCTAACCATCTCAAATTATCAAAGGAGCAATCACCCAAGATAGCTGAGGAACGTGAGCATATGGAAAAAGTGCCTTATACTTCTGCAGTTGGGAGTTTGATGTATGTTATAGTCTACACTAGGCTTGATATAGCACATGCAGTGGGAACTGTGAGCAAATACATGTCAGATCCAGGGAAAGAGCATTGGGAAGCTGTAAAGTGGCTTTTGAGATACTTGAAAGGAACAATTAGCACCTCATTTTGTTATGGGAATGGCAAAGTAGTACTAGAGAATTTTGTTGATGTTGATCTTAGTGGAGATGTGGATTCAAGCAAGAGTGCATCTGGGTATGTCTACACTATAGATGGGACAGCAGTGAGCTGGATGTTTAAACTTCATAAGTGTGTCTCTATGCCATCTACAAAGACTGAATATGTTGTAATAGCTGAAGCTGGTAAGGAGATGATATGGTTGACTGATTACTTGGAAGAGTTAGGCAAGAATCAGCATGACAAGGTTCTCTTCACTGATAGTCAAAGCGCCATACAATTGGTGAAGAATCCAGTGTATTATTTTAGAAACAAGCACTTCCAGCACATGTATCATTTCACTTGCAGTTTGGTGGAAGAAGGTGAGATGTATTTGAAGAAGATTGAAGGTGCTAAGAATCCAGTAGGCAAGTTGACTAAAGGTGTTGATGCTGCGAAACTGGGGTGGTGTAAGGCCTCAGTTGGTCTTCTACCATAGCGTGGGAGATGTTGCGGCTAGGTGAGTTTGTTGGGTACATCGGCATGGAGAATGAAGATGGTTAGATTGACTGGATCAATCTCCATGAAGGAGAATTATTAAGATATGAAACCTGATAAAATTTTTTAGACTGTACACCAGGCCCACAATCGCGGAAATATGTTATGTCTTTTATATTCTCCTGGGCATATAAATATGTTCTATTCTCTTAATTTACTAGTTATTGAAAACATTCACAGTGAAATAAAATCCTAGCTGCTATGGAAGTAGCCAAACATTGGTGGACTACGTAAATCTGTGTGTTTGTTCATTTTTGCACTTGTTCTTTGATTATTGTGGTTGATCGCTCATAACATGTTGTTTCACTAAACTTGTAAATCTTTCAAACCGAGCTCGAGGTGATTGCTTCAAACTATATAGTGCCTTTTGTAACATGCACACTTGGGATCTAAACTCAGCCTTAAAGTCGGAAGGAGGTTCTATAAACATTTCTTCTTCAAGTTTTCCATTTAGAAAAGCATTCTTCACATCTAGTTGGCATAGAAGCCAATTTAGGTTCACTGCAACATATAACAGAACCCTCAGTGTATTGAGTTTCGCCACTGGAGCAAAAGTTTTAGTGTAATCTACGCCATAAGTTAGAGTGAATCCTTTTGTTACCAATCTTGCCTTGTATCTCTTGAGTATTCTGTCAGAACTATACTTGACGGTGAATACCCATTTATATCCTACCAACTTCTTTCCAGCTAGAAGAGCTACTTTTACATATGTTTGATTCGTCTTAAGAGCATTCATTTCCTCCAAAATTGTTGCCTTCCATTCAAGAACCTATACAACTGCTTGTATAAACTTTGGAATTTCCACATGATTAAAATGTGAGATAAAACAAAAAAAAGATGGAGACAAGTTTTGAAGAGTGACAGAGTTGGACATAAGATATTTGATAGTGCATTTCCTAACTCCTTTTCTAAGAGCCACGGGTAAATACATATCAGACTTAGGAAGATCAAGATTAGGCTCAAAATTTAATGGAATAGGATTTAGAGAAATTGTACCTGTCCGTGGGGCTTTTTCTGGGCTATGCATAGGCATAGCTGGCCGTATTGCTTTTGATAGGTGCTTCTTAGAGTACGTTTGACCAAATTTTTTTATCATTTTTTGGAGTTTTTTTGTGTGGCATCAAGGTTTCTAGTTATGACATATTCATTATCCAAATTATTTGCATTTAAATTTGAATCATTGCCTTGATTGTTTTCCTTTTTCAAATTGTTTTCCTATTCTAAATTGTGGTTGAGATTCTAAAAATGATTTCTTACATATTAAAAATTCACACTTAAAAAATCTAAATCAGCCATACTTGCTACCGAATCTTCCCGAATCCCCCTAACTGATTACTCCCCCTAAAGAGGAAGAGAGAAAAAAAGTGTTTTTTTTATATAAAATGATGTCCATGGTTACAAAATATTTTTTAAAAATTGGATCAAAACATTTGTAGGCTTTTTGAGAGGCTGAATACCTTAAAAAGACACACTTTCTTGCTTTAGGATTAAGTTTTGTCTTATTTTTATCTTGATTGGAGACAAAAATAGTGCACCCAAATATCTTGAAGGGTAAATCCAAAAAAAGTCTAGGATCTGGATTATGTTCACGAAACTTTTGCATAAGAGTTTCAAATTGCAGATTTTAGAAGGCATACGATTAATTAAGAAAACAACAATTAAAAGAGCATCACTCCAAAAAGTTTTAGGCACATTATTTGAAAACAACAATGCTCTTGTGACGTCAAGTAAATGTCTATTTTTCCTTTCCGCTACACCATTTTGTTGTAGTGTGTCAACACAAGAACTTTGCTATATAATCCCTTTTTTAAAAAAAATTATGCCAAAACTTTGGAAAAATATTACCTACCATTATCACTCCTAAAAATTCGTATATTTGCATTAAATTGATTTTGAACCATGGAGTCAAAATTTTTGAAAATATCAACAACTTCATGTTTTTCTTTCATAAAAAAAATCCAAGTGAGTCATTTGTGATCATCAATGAAAGAAACAAACCATTTTTTACCAAAAAAAAGTGGAAATCTGTGATGGAACCCAAATATCACTATCGATGAGTTGAAATGACTTAGATGACACATAAGACTGAAAGGAATAAGAAGATCTGTGATGTTTTGCTAAAACACATGCTTCACATTAAAACGAAGATGGATCTTTATTAATAAATAACTTAGGAAACAAATGTTTCAAATAGAAAAAAATGGGATATCCCAAACAAAAATGCCATAACAAAACATCTTGATCACTAGACATAAACTCTAACTTATGATAAGAATTTTGGACAGCTATGCCTGAATGCAATCCATCTTCAAAGTAATACAACCCTCCACATTTCTTAGCATTGTCAATCATTGTCCCCAAAGTTAGGTCTCGGAAAAAACACGTAGAAGAGGAGAAATTAGCTTGATAGTTAAGGTCACAAGTGAGTTTACTAATGGATAGCAAATTGTAGGACAATTTAGGCACATGAAGGACATTGTGAAGGATAATTTTGGCTGAAATTTTGACAGTTCCACTGTCGACAAAGGCAACAAACGTGTCATCTGCAATTTTGATTTTTTATTTCCTATAGAGGGGTTATAAAAGGAAAAAAAATTAAGAGCAATACGTCATGTGATCAGTAGCCCTAGAATCTATGACCCAAGGACCAAAAGATTGATTTGAACACATAAAGGAAGAAGAAATACCTTGTTGGGTTGAAGCACTAGAGGAAGAGGAGTTAAGAGAAAATTTTGGAGAGTTAAAAATTCTATACAAATGTTGGAGTTGATCCTTGGTGAAAGGCACCAAGTTTGAAGAAGCAGTCTACTCCTGAGAAGTTTCAGCCATAATTGTAGTAGAATTGTGAAGAGAAAATTTTGGAGTGTTAAAAAGCCTAGACAAATGTTGGAGTTGGTCCTTAGTGAAAGGCAACGACTCTAAAGAAGTAGTTTACTCCTGAGAAGTTTCAGCCACAACTGCAGTAGCTTTCTTGCCCCCTGATTTTTTGTTTTAAGGCAACTTTCCATGGAGCTTCCATATCTTGTCCTTTATATGTAACACCCCACTCCCGAGTGACCCGAACCCGATATCGTTGGTGATATCCGAGTCCATGCCCCGCGAGGGTGGC
>JAOSBK010000004.1:14883093-14894250 GCA_027568895.1 Erythroxylum shatona
GTACCGGAACCCAAATCAGTCTGCCACTTAAAAATTTTCCGGTCCGGACATCAATTCCCAAAAATTCCAGAAAAATTCCCAAAATCTTCTAAAAATAGAAAACACACCTAGATCACTCCAAATCAATTTTTCAACCACAATTAACACATTTTTCACAAAAGATCACATTTAGACACTTATGCCGAGAAAAGTCATGAATGCATGTACAAGCATGTGCATATACAAAATTTACAATTTAGGCATATATGGAGACCATAGTATGCTTGCTCAAACCGAGACTAATTTATACACCCCTAACCCGTCCCAATTGACCAATTTACCCTTCCCATCGGTGATGGGATGCTACAGTTATGTTCTGGGAAAACAAAAACAGGTCTATTTCACAAAGGCTAGCAAAGAACCAAAGGCAAAACGGTTAAAACTAGTACACACACAGACATGTGGGGGCCATCTCCAGTCTCCTTCCTTGGTGGTTTGAGATACTATGTTACCTTGATTGATGACTTCAGCAGGCAGGTATGGGTTTACTTTCTAAAACATAAGTCAGATGTGTTTGTTACCTTTAACAGATGGAAGACTGAAGTTGAAAATCAGATTGGGTTGAAGATCATATGCTTAAGGTCTGATAATGGTGGAGAGTATGATTCTACAGAGTTCAAGAAGTTTTGTGCTGATGAGGGAATCAAGTGCACCAGGACAGTTCCTGGCAAGGCAAGACAAAGTGAGATTGCTGAAAGGATGAATAGAACATTGAATGAGCGAGCAAGAAGCATGAGGCTCCATACTGGGCTGTCAAAAACGTTTTGGGCAGATGTGGTGAGCACAACAACATACTTGATAAATAGAGGACCTTCAGCTCCTTTGGGTCTCAAGTTGCCAGAAGAGGTCTGGTCGGATAAGAAGGTCAAGTTTATTCACCTGCGGACTTTTGGATGTGCTGCTTATGTTCATGTTGATCTAGAGAAGAGAGACAAGCTTGATGCAAAGGCTTTGAAGTGTTATTTCATTGGGTATGATTTGGATCAGTTTGGATACAGATTTTAGGATGACAAGAATAGGAAGATCTTGAGATGCTATGATGTGACATTTGATAAGAATGTCCTATATAAGGATAAGTTTGGGGTGCGATCTGAAGATGCAAAAGAAGTGGGAGCTGAGGTTGAATTGCAGGAAAATCCAAAAAAATATTGCTGCAGAACTAGAACAGCAACCAGTGACACCTGAGCTAATGTTGAGGAGATCTACCAAAGTTACCAAGTCACTAGACAGGTATTCACCATCTTTGCATTATTTGTTGTTGATTGATGGAGGCGAACCAGAATCCTTTGATGAGGCTTTGCAAGTGAAGGATTTAATCAAGTGGGAGCAAGCCATGGATGATGAGATATGGTCACTTGAGAAGAATGATACTTGGGAGTTAACTGAGTTGCTTGCAGGGAAGAAAGCTCTATTGAACAAGTGGGTCTACAAGATTAAGAATGAAACTGATGGTATAGTTTAGGTTCAAGGCTCGATTGGTGGTTAAGGGATATTAACAAATGAAAGGTATTAACTACACTAAAATATTCTATCATGTTGTGAAGCTAACTACAATCAGAATTTTGCTGAGAATTGTTACAGTAGAGGACTTGCACCTTGAGTAGATGGATGTAGAAACATAATTTTTACATAGAGATCTAAAGGAAGAAATCTACATGCAACAACCTGAGGGATATAAGGTCCCTGGTAAGGAAAACATAGTGTGTAAGCTCAAGAGGAGCTTATATGGATTGAAGCAAGCTCCAAGACACTGGTACAAGAAGTTTGACTTTTTTATGTTTAGAAACGGTTTTCACAAGAGTGAAAAGGATCAGTGTTGTTACATCAAGAAGTTTACTGAATCCTTTGTTATTATACTCTTATATATGGATGATATGTTGATTGCAGGTTCAAGTATGGAGGAGATAAACAATATTAAAGGGAGACTGTCATCAGAGTTTGAAATAAAAGATTTGGATGCAACCATACAAATTCTAGAGATGAGGATTTTCCGAGAATGATCTACTGGAATTATAAATATGTCCCAAGAGCAATACATTAAGAAGGTGTTGTCCAGGTTCAGAGTTGATGATGCTAAGCCCAGGAGCACACCTTGGCTAACCATCTCAAATTGTCAAAGGAACAATCACCCAAGGCAATTGAGGAACATGAACACATGGAAAAAGTACCTTATGCTTCTACAGTTGGGAGTTTGATGTATGCTATGGTTTGCACTAGGCCTGATATAGCACAAGCAGTGGGAGCTGTGAGCAGATACATGTCAGATCCAGGGAAAGAGCATTTGGAAATTGTGAAGTGGCTTCTGAGATACTTGAAAGGAACAGTTAGCATCTCACTTTGTTATGGGAATGGAAAGGTAGTATTAGAGGGTTTTGTTGATGCTGATCTTAGTGGAGATGTGGATTCAAGCAAGAGTACATCCGGGCATGTCTACACTATAGATGGGATAGCAATGAGCTAGATGTCTAAACTTTAAAAGTACGTCTCTATGTCATCTATAGAGGCTAAATATGTTGTAATAGCTAAAGCTGGTAAGGAGATGATATGGCTAACTGATTACTTGGAAGAGTTAGGCAAGAAGTAGAATGACAAGGTCCTCTTCACTGATAATCAGAGTGCCATACAATTGCTGAAGAACCCAGTGTATTATTTTAAAACTAAGCATATCTGGCGTCGGTACCATTTCATTCGCAGTCTGGTGGAAGAAAGTGAGATGTGTTTGAAGAAAATTGATGGTGCTAAGAATCCAGCAGACATGTTAACTAAAGGTGTTGATGCTGGGAAACTGGGGCTGTGCAAAGCCTTAGTTGGTCTTCTACCATAATGTGGGAGATGTTGCGGCTAGATAAGTTTATTGGGTACATTGACATGGAGAATGAAGATGGTTGAGTTGACTGGATTAGTCTCCAAGTGGGAGAATTGTTAAGATATGGAGCCTGATAATATACTTAGACTTTACACCAGGTGGGGGTTTGGGGGCAGTTATGTTTTTTGTATTCTCCTGGACATACAAATGTGTTCTATTTTCCTAGTGTACCGATGTCGAAAACATTCACAATGAAATAAAATCCTAGCTGCCCGTGGACATAGCTAAAAAACATTGGTGAATCATGTAAATCTGTGTGTGTTTGTTATTTCCACAATTATTCTTTGATTATTGTGATTGATCATTCATAACAAATCTTCTTTACATTTTGAATATGTTGGGAGTGCTTACCAGTCACCTCCACACACCACTGGCATTTCCTTATTTTGTCTCATCATACTCATTTCCTACATACATGTCATTTATGGCTAATATGTCAACTATTAAGGAACCCAACTCATATTCTCAAGCTAGAACAAATGAGAATTCGTAGAGAATGATGGAGGATGAGTTGTAAACCTTAGAAAAAAAAACCTAGGAATTAACTGATTTACCTCTTAACAAGTGGGCAATAGGCTGTATGTGGGTATATAGAGTTAAATACAAGAATGATGGTATTGTGGACAAATTCAAGGCTAGTTTATTTGCAAAATGTTTTCATTAGGTATAAGGGGAAGATTACTATGACAAATTTTCACCTATTGCTAAAGTAGTGAAGGTCAAAACATTTTTCGCTATAGTAGCAGCAAAGGCATGGCATTTACATCAATTAGATATCAGTAATGCATTTTTACATGGATTTTTAGATGAAGATATTTATATGGAATATCCACCAGGTTATATAAAAGCATATGATGGCAAAGTTTGCATATTAAGAAACATTGTATGAACTTAAATAGGCATTGAGATTGTGGAATCAAGAATTTTCTTAGCGTCTTCATCAGTTGGTTTATAAAAAATTGCTAATGATAATTGTTTATATGTCAAAGGCATAGGTCAAAGTCTTTTACCTTTAATCTTCTATGTAGATAACATTCTTCTTACAAGCACTTCGAAAGATGATATTTCTACTGTCAAACGATTTCTTCATCAACAATTTACTATCAAGGATTTATGCTCTGTAAAAAACATCTTAGCTTGGAGATTGCTTGATCATCGAAAGGAATGTATATTAATTAGAGAAAATGTATTTATGATATGTTGGAAGATGTTGGTCTAGCATGTGCAAAGGATAACAAGTTCCTTTTCCACATTCATATAAATTTCTTAGTGAAAATGCTCCCTTGCTTATAGATTTAGAGTCATACCAAAGGTTAATTGATTTTTTATTATATTTGGGATTTATTTGACCTAATATTACACATTCAGTCCAACAATTAGGCCAATCTATTTAGCCTCTTACTGTTGTTCACTAGAAAGTTGTTTTACATATTTTAAAGTATCTGAAAGGATGTCCTTCAAAGGGTTTATTTTATCCTTCATCATATTCTTTCAATCTTATCGCATATTGTGATGCATATTGGGCAACTTATCTTGTTACTTGACATTCTCTTATAGGTTATTGTGTCTTTCTTGATTCTTCTTTGATTTCTTGGAAAACAAAGAAACAAGCAATAGTTTAAAAATCTTTGACAGAAACTAAATTTCACAGCATGGGAGCTACAACTTGTAAATTACAATGGATTACTTATCTTTTACTGGTTTCTAGATTTACACTTCCTTACCACTCTCTTCGTATTGTGATAATCAAGCAGTTTTACATATTACTGCTAATCATGTTTTTCATTAATAGATGAAGCGTTTAAAAATTGATTGTCATATTGTTCAAGACAAATATAAAGCTAGTTTCATCCATTCTCATTATATTTCTTCTAAATAACAGTTAGCTGATATGTTTACAAAATCCTTGGATGATCCTATGTTTCACAATCTACTACCCAAGTTGGGTTTGCGTGATTGGTACCAACCTCCAACTTGAGAGAGGGGGGATGTTACAGCTAGTGCAAATTGATTATATGTTGCATCGTATGAAGTAGAAGATGCAAAAAGATTAATAAAGTAGTCTTTAGCAGTTGACAATTAGTTTTTATTTACAACATAGGTTTACTTGTAATTTAATTCAATATGAAGACTAAGTTTGTAATACAAATAATTGTTTTACTGTTTTATAAACACAATAATCATGAATAACAAAGCAGTGAGTGATATTAGTTTTCTACAAGTTCTCACTTTTAACTACAAAAGGGAAGAGGGGGAGAGAGATAGAGGGAGAGAGAGTTTGAGCACATTTAACATGCAATAAAGCATAATTCAATGAATGTTTACTAAATATGCCATAATGGCATATCAACTATAAAATGCATATAAAGAAAACAAAAAGTTAAATATATTAGGTTTTGAATCTAAAAATGCGTACTATATTTGAAGAATTTTGATGGCATGCTTTAAATACTGTCAAAGTGTGAGAAATTGGCTTAGAAGATAATATTTTTAAATTCAAATTAATTAAAAAGAAGGCGGATTATCAATTTTAACCAAGTATGGATGGAAAAGTGATTATTAAAATACCAAATTCCATATGCCTAGAAGTCACCCAAGAGAAATTAATCATGCTCCATTTACTATCTTGATATTCATATTTTATCGAAACAATATAATGATCGACTTTAATATAAAGCATAAAGCAAGATGGTCGAATACGTCAAAACCATATATGTTGTCAATTGATGACATTAGACAATAAAATAATCAATACATATTGAAAAGGAGAAAATAGGATTAATATGTAGTTTGGTGTTTGTATCAACAATTAATATTGATGAGAAAAGTTATAAAAAAAAGCATGGGACTAAAAAGTCGAAAAGAAATGACCATCATAAAGATTGGAAAAATGAGGAAGAAAATTAAGTTATAAAAACAGATGTAGTTGAAAATCTAATAAGCATTCAAAATTATATGAGCTGAAGTTAATTGAATATTAGATCTATCCAAACTTGCAAAAGTAAGAATTCAATTCGCATAGGTAAGAGACATTTTTGTTAATTTTAGTTAATGACTCTCTCGAGAATAAAAGAAAAATAGATAAGACATGATTGAAACAAAACCAAGTTGATAAATACACAAACATTTCACGAGTAAAAGTGTTTGTTTTGTTACTAGGAGTCCACTTAGCAAAAGTAAATGAAGTTCTTGAGTTTCAAAAATTATGTGATCCAAGTAACTTGCAAGCTTCCAAGACATTTATATAGATAACCTGATATATTTATCTGAACAAATTAAGTAAAGGAATTGTCGAAAAATACAAATCAGTTATCTGTTTATAAAAATGTGTCAATGATTCTAAGAGATAAGTTTATATGATAAAAATGTTTCAGTAATTAGAATATATAAGTTTATATTTTACTTGAAGATTCTCATATTTTTAAGATATGAATTAGTATGATATTTTTGTTAGAATATTGTTTGGATGTATATAGCAATCAAAAGTAATTTAATTTGTAAATTTATATTCCTTATAATCAAATCCTAGTAGAAGTATTTACATTACAAATGTTTCACTAACAATTTAAGTAGAATAATAACTTTTTGTTTTATGTACAGGCTTCATATATCCACCTTAATTCGTGAATAGGTCATGCGATAATTAGTCAAATTGTGACAAAACGAGTTCGTATGAAAGATAGTAAAATAGTTGCCATTCATGAGCAACCTGAGGATGCATGGAAATTTTACTTCTGAAATTCCAAATTTATAAATTTCAAGAGATGCACATCAACTCGTTGTTTCTATTAGAATTAGATGCATGTATTTTGTGAATTTTTCAATCGTACGTACTCATTATAGTTGGGTTTTTCAATTATTTTTCACCAATTGTTTTTATAAACTCTGATCACTAATGGGAATTGCTGAACTGGGTGCAACTGGACATAGTACATGGCGGGCCACGAAGTGTGGTAATGAAAATGGGAAAGAGACAACCATGAGGATAGCAGCACCGTGTCGTCATCTATCCCAGCAAAGGCTTAAAATTCCAGCGCACATGAATCCTCTGACGTGTTTCTCTCCTATTTACTACATGAAGCTCAAAGCAGCAAAATGCCCACCACCCTCCTCCTAGGCTTATTTTAGTACCCATAAGCCCAATCACACTACATATCGTTAATACCTATCCGATTTTTGTGATACATTTTAACATTTTTTTTCAAATGTTTCAAGCACCTATTATCCAAAGCTCATGAACCAAAGCTAGCAAACAAAAACTTGCTTAGATATAGAAAGATAGAGAGAGAGAATATAAAGGAAAGTAAGTCTTCTTCTCTACAGCTAGACAGAGTTCGACTTGCAAAAAGCTTGTCATTATATGGAAGTTGGGAAGAAAATGGGATTCGATGAGACAGAACTCAGGCTAGGCTTGCCAGGAAATGGAGGGACTCAAAAAGAGGTGGCATCGAAGAGAGGGTTCTCCGAAACAGTGGGTTTGAAGCTCAATTTGTCCTCAAAAGACGAAATGATCGGTCCAACTGAAAAGTTCAAGGGTTTACACGGGGAAAAGAACCTTCTTGCTGCCGGTCCAATCAAAACTCCAGCCAAGTAAATTGCATGCTTTTTTATTCTTTTGCTTTCCTTCTTCTCCCGTGATCTTCAGTCTATATTGGTTTCACGGTCATGTTACCAGCACAAATTACAAGATATTGCTAAGCTTAGGTGCTTGTTTAGGCCACTAACGTAGTTCAAAAAGAGAGATAGGGTGTGGGTAAGAAAGGGTACAGTTTTCTTGTATAACCAAATAAACTAGATTTCTTGTATGTGTAAAAGAGAATCATTATTTCAGAAAAGAATGATGTTAATGTCTTTATGACTCTCTGTATAAAGATCTTGTTGTACAGTTCAACGATGAAGCTCGAAAAACTCTACTGTAGTTGTTTAAATGTCCGACCTGAGATAATTACTTGTGCTTCTCGACAAACTTTAGAACATATATATGCATGAGAAGAGCTACAGATCATAACATGCATGTCTTGAGCAAATAGGTAAGTACTTCGGGTACTATTCACCTCATCCTGTATTAATTCCAACAGTACATATATCTTATTCTCGACTGCTTATCTGGGTAGATAAATTTACCGATATTCATCTATTATTCTTAATTAGTTTCAATCTCTGAGGAAAAATAAATGGTAAAAACAATTTAAAAGAAAAGGTCAACGGAAATTTTAGTTAAGAGGTCTCAAGAGCCTACATGCGGTTAGCCTTTGAAGGTCAAGAATTGTATGTTCTCTTTATTTTTTCTTGACTGAAAATAAGATACTTGGATGGTAAAAAAAAAAAAAAAAAAATCGAAGAAAATTGACAAAAAGAAAAGGAAGAGATGAAGAGGGAATTATAAGGTCTCTAAGCGTGAAAAATACGAACACCAATAATTGTTTTTATTAATTAGCAGTCAACTAATCATTTGATAATTGAAAATCTTAATTCGTGAAGATTCTTCTTATTATTAATTGATGGTAATTCTAGGGCACAGATTGCGGGATGGCCTCCAGTTCGATCATCTAGAAAGAATATGTTGGCTGTCCAGAGGAGCAGCGCTGATGAGATGAGTGAAAAGGTCATTAATGGAGGTACCCCTACCTTTGTCAAAGTTAGTATGGATGGTGCACCTTACCTCCGTAAGGTGGATTTAAAGATGTACAAGAGCTACCAGGAGCTCTCTAACGCCTTGGCCAAGATGTTCAGCTCCTTCACTATAGGTACATTTAAGCATACACAAGTTCTATATGGTATAAAATGAGATAATATTACTACCATCTTTAATTTATATATATAGTTGTAAGTTGACATTGAACTGCTTTGACAACATTGAAGGGAGCATTGGGCCTCAAGGAATGAAAGATTTCATCAACGAAGGAAAGCTTATGGATCTACTTAATGGCTCTGACTATGTTCCCACCTATGAAGATAAGGATGGAGATTGGATGCTCGTCGGTGATGTCCCCTGGGAGTAAGTCCTTTACACACTTCTTTTATGTATCTAGCTAAAACCCTAACAATAAAGGTGACGAGAATTAATTAACAAGACAAAACAACTAAATCTTATATGTTAGGGGTTCTGAGAAATAACTGAAGTTTTCGGTTATTTCAATCATCACAGGATGTTCGTTGATTCATGCAAGAGGCTGCGCATAATGAAAGGAACAGAAGCCACTGGACTTGGTTCGTATCAGCTATCGATCTCCTATCACTTTGATGTAGTTTGAAAAAGAAAAACTGAGAAGTGGTTAAATTATGATCTTTTTGTACACTACACAGTCACGATAGGCATGTTTGCGTTTTTCTATTTTGAAGTTGTTTTTTATGCCTGATTACGTCATCTAGCTATTTAGTGATTTACTTTACCGTCTTCAGAAATCTAAAATAAGGAAACTGAATTTTCTTTTTTTTGTCTTAACCATTTTGGGAATTCAGCACCTAGAGCCATGAAGAAGCGAAAGAACAGGAGCTAAAGCACTACCATGAATTCCTGCAGGGAAGTTGCAAATTTTGAGCAGGAAGTGGAAGACTTGATGATGACAAGGTGTTTATGTATAATTAGTACGTTGGATATAATATACGTGAGATATGACTGGATGATGACAAGGTGTTTATGTATAATTAGTACGTTGGATATAATATACGTGAGATATAACTGGATTACCATGTATCTGTTGTGGACAGAAAACGATAATAACTCTTTTACGTTATTTTCCATGACTTGGTTTATGTCTCTTATACACGATTAGTGTTGACGGTTTGCCTATCAATGACACTATTAAAGATGGATCTGCTCGCTGTAATCTTCATCATCTGATTATTTGCATTATTGTTGCACATACCAAGATATATATATATATATATATATACAATTGTCATATACAGCACTAGATATGTACAATCATCAAGTTTCTTGTAGCGTATTTATAGAAATCTAATGGGTATGTACAACCTGGACATAAATGTGTTCCATCCATGAGCCTATGCCTATGTTAGAGAAGGGAAACAAGAGCATGTGCATGTACATGGAGCATTTATTCATGCCAATCAAAGTAGGTTGTTACTTATTTTTTCAGATGGCTTGATAAAAGATGAAAATTAACTACTGTATATAATCGTGTAGGCTTCAGTAGTGGGATTAATTGCTCGAAATTTTGACATTGAAGTGCGTGTTTTTAACTTTGATAGTGTCTTAAGGTAAGGTTTTAGTAACGATAGATAATTACCGAAAACAACAAACTTAGAAAACCATGGCTTTATCCAGCAACTATTCACGATGTGGTCCCGCAATCTGGAATCAATTGTTCTGCTAATTCTGTTCATTAACCGAATTTTCTTAAATTAACAAAAAAAATAATTTTTATGGACAATGCAACTACAATTTTCTCTTGAACATATATTTTGGATCTGACAATGCTAGTCAAAATTCATATCGTTCTATTAATAAAAAATATTAATTTTCAAATTATTTTGAAAAAGAAACAAATTAAAAACTATTCTTAAAGGGATCGTAAGGAGTATATTTTTCGTAATTAATAGATGGATACACTCATTTATAAGTTAATACCATTAATTAAATTAATTTCATCTAATTGCTAAAGAGTATTATTTTAAAATTAAAGTAATGATTTTATTTCATTGATTAGATTTTTATATAAAAAAATTCTTTCAAGTTCTCTTTGCTCAATAAAATTTAATTAATATCCAAATAAATGATATGATCCATAAATATGTCTTATTATATGATTAAATCTTATAATTTGTACTTAAAATTCCTACAAATAGTTAGATGCAATCTTGAATTTTCTTTTGAAAAAGAAAATGGTATTAGTTGATAAATAATGAAAATAATACATGGTAGACAAAAAGTTAAGGGGTAAACCCTTTACACACTACAAGAAAAATACCCATTCTGTGACGTTTAAAAAACGTCGTTGATTGTTATTCTTGACGTTTATGAAAACGTCGTCACAAACGTCGTTGAAGGAAGAGTAAGGAAACATTTTTCTCGACGTTTAGAAGAAAACGTCGAGGAAGCCTAGGCTATTTTTTGACGTTTTGGAAAACGTTGTGAAAGCGTGGGGGAATGGGTAACGAGGGAATTAAACGTCGTGGAAACAATATAGTTTCTGCGACGTTTGTTAGACATCGTTGAATAATGGAAATCTGCGACGTTTGGGATTAAACGTCGCAGATGATAAATAGTTTAAATTTATTTTTAAATA
>JAOSBK010000004.1:14898861-14913425 GCA_027568895.1 Erythroxylum shatona
GGCGGGGTGGGGAGAGGCGAGAGTCAGTCTTCTAAGGAAGAATCTAAGTAGACGGTTTTAAAAAAACCTATTGTTTACGCTCCTCAAAGGCATAATGTTTTAACTATGGCACGACAACCGCGACATTTTATTCAACGAAACGTCGTGGTTTCTATTTCGTGACATTTTATTGATAAAACGTCGTAAAAGATCTTACAAATTTGCGACGATTTTATAAAACGTCTCAAAAAATTAGAACTTTTCATGACGTTTTTTAAACGACGCGAAAAGTTTTCACAATTCGTGACGTTTTATTAATAAAACGTCGCGAATTGTCTTTTTTTTTGTAGTGGCATTTTGTTTTCACTATATTGTTGTTTTATTGCTCCTTGCCTCCTAGCTGGTGCATTGTGGTTTTGGTCTTTAGTTCTACTTTATCCCACGCTACTGTTATATGATTTTATGAATTAGTATCTGGTCCATCTATAATATTCATGCCTACCTCTTTGCATTATCTTTTTTGGCTATATGTTTGTGTATTTCATTCCAACTATTGTGTTTTGGCATGCTTGAAATATACGTTGGTTGTATGAAATGCCTAACGTCTGCTGCCATTTAGCTCCACGTGATACTAATGAAACAATTAATCCAAATGCTTCCTATTAAATTTGTATTACTTTGTTTTTAATTTCCAAAATTAATGTAACTTGGACTTTTTGCTCCCTTTGAGTCTATCCTTTCTAATTTTGCTCCAAACTTTGTCAAACTTGTTCCTTTTAAAATATATTTATGTTCAATCCTTTAATCTCTACGTAAACACAGAATGAACACAAATTGAGTATTTAAACACAAAAATAGGATTGAAACAACATTGAAATGCATAAGAAAATATAAGATGATTCAATCCTATCAACATGCTATTCACAATCCTTCACATCGGGTACAACTGCATCTAATAGGCGGTCCACATCTAATGAGAGAGTCGTTCAGCTTAAGAGTACAATAGAGAGGCTAGCAACTCAATTTTAACAGTCGATGGAGTACATAACCTAGCTTTGTAATGAGGTCGATGAGTTGAAGGAGAGGGACAGCACCTCATTGCAACAGTTAGGGTATCCGCATTCACCAACTGTATAACTTAGTTTTAGCTACTCTCAAGTCATTTTGTATGAATTAGATACTTATTATTGTAGATAATAATTTTTTATTATCAATTAAGATAATTTTTACGTTATATTATCAATCAACTTACTATTTACACAAATTAAATTCAGAAAAATTAAAATATTATCAATAAATAACTATAGAAATTAATTATCAATCATAAGATTATCAATTAAAATTAGATGTACAAATTAAATTTAGGAAAAAAATTAAAAAAATTAGTGCATTTACTAATGGAATAATAATATTCATCAATAAATTTAGTAGTAAATTTATTGACGAAATAAAAAAATTATATTGGTAAACAAAGTTGAGCAAAAAGCCTTATTATCCACACCGCAAAAATTTCATGACATGATCTTCCAATTTTAGAAAAAAAAATAAGAAGAAAAAGAGACAGAAGTCAATAATAAAGAGATTTGATTCATTTGTGGACAAGGCTGTAACTTTTCTATTTTACATTCTAAACTCTTTCGATGCGACGATCCACTTGAATTGGTGTTATCTTTCCCCCTTAGAACAGTGTGATTTCATGTTGGAAATGTTCCCTGATTTGCTGTGAAAAAATAGTGACATTCTTTTTATAGGATCAAATTGTCCGTCACTAAATGTAACGATGGGCATCCTAAATCTGTCGCAAAATTTAGAGACAAAATTTTTTAATTCTGTCTCTAAATTTGGCAATGGATCAAAAATTGTACGTCTCTAATTTAGCGACGAACATTTTCTATTCTGTTGCTAAAGATTACCTATGGTCGTTACTCCGATGAATCGCTTTGTCAAGAATTTTTGTCACTAAATACACTTGCCAATGGAAAACCTTCACATTCTATTAGTAATTTTCATCGCTAAATGTCTTTTTTTTTTAATGTATACTTATTCATGGTGCCAAAAATTAAACAAGTTCCTAAATGCTTATAACCAAAGCGGAAAGCTCAAGTGTCAGGGAAGGGTACACATGATAGGGCTACTAATTTTGGAGTGCCTTTTTCTATTTATTCAGAAGAAAAACATACTTGATTCCAAACTCTTACCTCTATGATTATAAATACAACTAGATATTTTGATTTTGAAATCCTAGAAAATTTGGGGATGAAAGACAAGATTGAGACTTCTAGTACAAAACAATTGATGGGAAAATTTATTAATTTTGATTATGTTATATATAAGGAATTAACCATCGAATTTTATACTATTCTATAATTTGAACTGCGAAATTTGGATAATTTTTGGTTTTGATTAAAGGACTACCCCTATAATTTAGATTTTGATATTATGGAAGAAATTGTTGGATTTCTTAGATCGAACATAATTGAAAGACATGATCACTTTCATGCTAAGCAATATTGGAAGCAATTAATAGGGTTCTATATCTTTTATCCTAGAAATGTTCATAATAATGTTATTATTAGTCCTGGGCATTAAATTTATATGCCATACTATGTTTAAAAAATTGAAAATAATAAATGTTCTATTAAAGACTTATTTATACTTTGGTGCATGGACAATAATATCAAAGTTTGTACTTCAACCTATATTTTTCATACAATAACTTCTTCTCTTAAAAAGAAAAGTAGTTGTCTTGGTATAAGTTATCTTGTTACTGCATTTGATGTATATCATGGTGTATCTGTTAAGGGACTAACTATTGTTTTTCCTAAGTTTCTTAATCACAGTCATTTAAGGCTAGTTTAGATCTTAATGGTCCATGACGTGGAAATTTGGGATATTAGTTCCAAAACTCATGTGAAATACTTGATTGGATAAGCGAGCTCTAGTTTCGTACCAGCATAACATTAAACCAAGGTCTCATTAAGTGAATAAATAGATCGCGATGAAGAGGAAGACTAGGAGAAAGTCTTTAATTTAGTATTAGGAAACAACAAGCCCACGACGGACCACAAGAACACTATAGAGGTGTAAATGAAGGAGATGGCACGATAATAAGGAAATCAGTGATGCAAAGCAAAGAAGATTCTAAAGTACTCCACTGCTTAAGGTGTTCAGATTACTTTACCCACACTGTTTTTTATGTGTGTTGTTTGGTTTCTCACATTGAAGACAATGTGTTATCTAAGTGTAGTTCATTTATTCATTGACATCTTATATATGTGAATTTTGCATATCATATTATGCTAGTTTTGATTAGGTTGACATTAATTGAACATTTTGTTGCATAGGTGTGAACTATGTGATTATGTCAATGGCAAGAATTTGATGGAATTAATTTATCTTTGAACATGGTCATTTAATTTGTAAAGGCATATTGACATATGAATTTTATGTTTCAAGTATCTTTGGATGAATATGCATGTTAATTAGGATATGACATCTATTCTTCAGTTTAGGAAATTTGTTTATACACGTTTATAATTATAAGTCAATTGAATTTGCTAACATTATTAGTACCCTTTCATAAGAATGATTGACTAAAAGGAAATAAGGTAGGCTAAGAAATTGTGTCAAATAAAATTCTTATTCCACTGGCCCTTTTTGAAAAAAAATATTAGGTTAAAAATGGAGTTGGTGGCCAGTTGAGAGTGTGATATAGTTGAGTACTAGGGGCATTCATGAAAAAATGTTTGTCTTCATGTAAAAAGGCTAGAATGACACTCCAACCAAGCTAAATAAAAAATGTGAACTAGTTAAGTAACTGGGAGACACTCATAATAAAATATTTGCCTTTACGTCAAAATACTAGGTTAACATTAATGTTTTAAAATAGCATAAATTTTGCTGAAAGGATATTTAGTGATAGTTTCCCTTTTGATTGATCACTAATTATAAATGCATGTTTACTAGTGCCAAAAGTGTATGAATAGGGTGTTAATATTTTAATTGATATGTATATTCAATTCAAAGTACTTAAACATGAAAGGAATATGTTAGTATGTTGGCACAATTTGAATTATTGATGTTTGCAGTTAGATTGATTCCATAAGATTCAATTCCATTGTATCATTATTGCATGTTGAATGAATGTGTGATTATGTGTTTTTGTGTTTGCTTGTGTTTACATTTTTTTGCTTAAATATAAGCAAATTTTAAGTGTGGGGATGTTGATAGGTATAGATCATAGTATGTTTTTCTTGGAGTGTTAATGTGTTTTCAAGGGTTTCTTAGATGATTATCGTGTGTATAGCCATAGAATTGTGTTATGATTAGTGTTTGATTATGTTTTAAATGTTTGTGTGGATTAGATCATGAATTCAATCTTAATTTTATATTTCATAAGGTTCTTGATGTGCTTTTGAGTGCTAGAAATTAGGAAATTGAAGAACAAAGAAGACGGAGGAATCTTGAAGGTGTCACAATCCTACACAAGGAGCACGATCATGACAGACATGCATAAGGTACAATATGGCTCTATAAGGATTGTGCTCGACGCATGGAGTGCAATTGTGACTCCAAGGTCACTATTGTGACAGGATGTTTATAGGCTTAAGTTTTCATATTTTTTAGGATTCGAGGCTATTTTTGGAACTAAACAAAGTAGGAAAACCCTAGTCACAACCCCAGAACCCTAAAATACGATATAAGAATGTGAAATACAACAAAACATATAGCAACCATTATTCAAAGTGGATCAAAAGTGGAGAGAACAAAGAAGAGCTTTAAGAAATTCCAGCAATCCAAATAAAGGCTTCAACAGAGTTTTAATTCTTTTCCTTTATTTCTTTCATTATTTTTATGTGCAATTGGAAATTTTTATGTTTAATATGCAATGGATTTCTAAATTCATATTAGGAATTATTTTGGAATTATTTTATGAATTGTCATCATTGTTGAATTCAATACATTTTTTAATGTTTGTGATAATTTTCATGCAAAAACTTGACAATAAATCTAGAGAGTGAGTCAAAGTAATCAGTGTTAGGTTATACAATGAAAGTTGGCAATTTAATAGACATATAATTAGCAAATTAATGATCAATCGAAGAGAGATCTTGGTTTTGAAATTAATTATTTAATAGATTGCTTTAGATCTAATTGAATAAGTTAGGAATAGTTTTATAAATCAAGAGATTGCAAAATTATAATTATCAAATTCAAATATGTTTAATTGATTAGATCTTGAGAGAGAGTAATTAAAACATTATGAAATATGGGATCAAAAATAATTGAATTAACAAGATTAAGGGAATCAAAATAAGGAAAAAAATAGTTCCTAAGTATTAAACTTTGATCAAAACCTAATTTAATTGACAGCTTACTTATTATTTGATTATTTGTTTAATTTATTTATTTATTTTTATTTTCATTATTTAAATTTAATTCAAATCAATTTCATATTACCATAAACAAAGTATATTCAAATTGTTTAGCTGTTTATAAATTCATGTGGGAACAATAACCTTAGTGCTACAATATACGATTCATATACTTGCGATTATTGAGAGTTTTATTATATATAGAACTTACTCAACATGTGCTCTCGTAGAAAATATTTTTTTGGTTTATGTAAAATTTTTGCTTCTCTAGCTTATTGCTTTCTTCATTGGGGTATGGTGGGTTAGGGAATTTAGTTATATGAATTATGGATGGAGCCTATTTAGTTTAGCAAAAATCAAATTAAACCCTAATGTTTTAACCCACATGTTTCATCACAAGCAAAAATTATAATATTTTACAAATGTTCAAAAACTCGATTTAAGTCAACCCTTCATTTAAAAAAACATAGGTGACATTATTTGATTAATTTGGTCTCATGTCATACATTCATCCTATGTAACAAAGACATAAAAGATTTAAAAAATTACGGTTCCAATGTCATATAATTATCTCTTACTATGCTTCCTTTATTTGGGTATATGCTTATTTAGTTTATCATATAATTGTTTACCTATATACTTATGGTTTTTGTTCCTTATTACATATGATCGAGTTTATAAATTTGTGAAAGAGTTTACTTCTTAGTTTAATTTCTATATTGAAGTTAAGGCATTGATCCATTGTTAGAAACATCATTTTTTTCTTCCAGTTTAAAAATTACACATATCATCATTGTCATGGAAGTAATTAATAGTTCTCCTTTTATTTATATTGTATTTAGACTTTTGGCAATCTTCATTCTTTTAAATCTTAGTTGTTTCTTTAACCTTAAACATGATTTTTTTTCTTATTACAACTATCAATCAAGCAGTGATAGCTTAAAAAATGCCAGAATAATATAAAAATAAGAATGATCTTATTATCAATGATGTTGACATGCTAAACTTGGATAGTTTTAAGCTTCTTGAGCTTAAAATGGACTTATTTATCATCAATGAGCAAATTTCATTAGTAGTATATTGACTATGAGTCTTGTGATACATGAGATAGGCTGTGATTGAAGTATGGCTACGAAGTCATAAAATGCATAGCACCTTGCTTTAGCTGCAAACAAAAAGGTGGTTTTTAGTAAAATTGGTTATTATCCTCATATCATCAATAATTTTAATAATAGTTGTCATGTTGAAAATGAGAAAAGGTTTTATAATTTGTTATTAGAGTACACACTCAATTACAGTTTAGCCAATCGAGTCACTAATGGTTGCTTGCCAAAATCATATGCTAAATAGGACATAAGAGTGATACTAAATGGTCTATCTCACATCAACACAAAAAGGTTTATCCATTATGACTAATAAACCATTATTATACTATGTTTTTAAAACCATATTCAATGTATTTTTCTTATTGTTTGATAGTTCTACAGTTTTTGGTACTTACTTTTTTTCAAGTGTGTTGTTAGGTCTTAATTACCTTCATGGATCAAAAGGAGAATACTTTGAGAGAAATCATGGCATAAAACGAAAAAAATTAGGGTTATTTGAGAGATATATGCCCTTGTGAAGATGTATACAGCCATATGAGTAACATACACGTCCGTGTAGAAGGATCGTGTAAGACAATGTAAATGTGTAAACCTTTGAAGATCCTATTTTTATCCATATAGTGATACACACCTATGTAAGCAACATACACGCCCATATCCCTTGCCTAGGTATGTAACTTAGATTTTTAAAGTCATGATGTTGAAGTGTTTTTGAGATACATGATCAGTCACACAGAAACCCTAGTTTTGCCATATAAAAGGCAATTATGAAGAGGAGATGTGGGAAAAGTGGCTAAATTCAAAAGTTATAGCCAAATTTAGAGTAAAAGGCATGATTATGAACTTAAGACAATGAAAAAATAAAGATTACTTCAAGGTATTTGATAAAGAGCAGCCTTTCATCAAGAATTCAAGGGAATTTCACTAGTGAAAAAGGGGATATATATATTCTTTTGTTTTTGATTACTCCTTTGAAATTTTAATATTTGTTTCATTTTCTATTTTTAGGAACTAAGTTTATTTAGTGCCTAGCTAGGATGAACCCTAAGTAAGGATGGATGTTATGGTTGGATCCTTTATTTAATTCAATTTTATTGATTGATTGATTCATTGAGATTCAATTATGTGTTTCAATTCTTAAATTGATATGTTTGGGATATTAGATCAATGTTTAATTTTACATGATTGAGATTGATAAATCCTTTAGTATGAATATATCTACCATAATTGGAAGGAGTTATATATAAACCTAGAGATAGGTTGACATAAATCCTTTGGTTTAGGGTCAAACCTAATAGAGAAATTTAAAAGTCAAATAATGTGATCTTAAGGGTTTTAATTAGCAAGAGGTTTCAGTTAATCAATTAAGGATTAGTTATCAATATTCTTGAGAAAGTTATTAACATAAGATAGGAGTTTCTATGGTTAAATGATCAATAACTAAATTGCATAATAAAGGGTTAATAATTAAGATAATTTTAGGGGACTTATTGCCTACGTAATATTTATTTGATATTAGGTTAACCTTTATGTTATACTTGTCTTGATTCATTATTGGGTTGAGTTTTAGTTTAGTTTAATTTTAAATTAAGTCATCATCTTATTCAATAGTTAGATAATACAAAAGAGGCCATTACTAGTACTTGTAATCCTCATGAGCTCAACTCATACTTACAATAGCTAGCTACAACTACACTATAGACTTATAGTTTAAAATTATGTTAATCAAGTTTTTGAAGCTGTTTTTAGGGATTAGAATACTAGGAAAGCCTTGCCTTTATTAATCTAGACATTATTACTTGTTTTATTTCTATTTATTTTTAATTTGTTTTCTTATTTTATTGACTCTTTGGTTTTATTAGTACTATAAGTCTTGGGGTTAGTTTATGATTTCAGGGAATTCACCACATTTAGTCAAAAAAGTTTTAGATATTGAGGGGATAGCTCGTAGAAATATCTATAGGACCTTACTTAGAGAGTTCGAGTTAGATTAGCAGATTATATTTTATCAAAAGAGATTACTATGAACGTATTGATATGCAACCCATTTAATAAAAATGGTCATATTACATCTTTGCAGAGAAGCCTAGGACTCTCCTTAGAGATTTGATGTCACATCTTCAAAGGAAGAAAATGTTAATTTAAAATATTTTGTCTCATCTATATAACTATACAATATAGAATAAGCAGGAGTCAAAAATATAATTTATAAAATAAGATGAATGTAGAGAAGGAAATTACTATACAAAGAAATTATACACCGTGTATATCTAAAATTATAGGATATGATTGATTGGATAATATTGTATAATGAAATGTGGAAAGTAAGGATGGCAATAATTTGGGCTAAGCAAATTTTGTACCATCTTTTCTTTTTTGTAGTATAAATTCCTATTAGGTTTAAGTAGACTAAATTTTGATCAAATTAGGGTAAAAATGACATCAATCTATTTGAAAATTTTCTAGTCAAATTGTACTAATCTGCTTAATTTCAAACCTGCCCAAAAATATGATATGTTATGCATTGTTAACTTTAAATTAGAATGGGCTAGACTCAATTTGTCATCCCTAGTTAAAAGATGGTTATTGATTCAAAGACTCGCTAGAAATGAAATACAATATAAATAATATGGATACCTAATAATTGATTTTTTAGAATTCAAAAGAATATGTAATTACTAGGTCAAATCTAATATAGTTACAAAGAAACAATTAGACCATAGTTCAAGATACAAGTTGATAAGCAACAAAACTAAGCTTTATAGTACCTTACAATAAAATTTTAGTAACAAACGATTTAGAAATCTTAAAAGTAAGAATTAGATGAACCATTAAGTTTGTAAACCTAAAAATAAACAACATATCCACTTATATATTCCATCTGTTATTAATTTTAGGAGAAAGGGCGAGGCTTTCACATCTTAACTGAACCATTTCTCTAATCCTTCTAAGGTTTATCAAAGTAGCAGTTTGTAGTTTATATTGTTAGTTCTTGAATTTCCTAGAATTCATTTTCAATCACATAATGTAGATTATATTTCCAAAAGCAATCTTAAAGAGGTCAAAATTATCACCTCATAGCTTACGAGGAGCAGCTACCCATTAAAGTATATAGCTCCAATCATTTTCATGACAGTAATGGGTGCAAAGAAATTATGTGTTCTTCTAAAGGCTACTAGTATATTGGTAATCAAAGAAGAGATGACCAGTGTTCTCAAGAGTATACAAGTATAGCCTATAGGTAGGATTAAGAAGGAATGAGCTTTCAACCTTATCTATAGTGTTGAGACTATTCCTCACTACCAACTAAAGAATAAAGGAAATTTTAAGAGACAAAATTTTTTTGACTCATTTTGGTTTAAGGTCATGTGCTCTGAATATATCCCTACAAGACTTGTTGGTAAAGCTCTTAAAGGGATGCTTTAGCCATATAATAGCATCCTCTCTATTAAGATTGTGGTTATATTTAGGAAAATTGCTCTATAATAAATTGTTGTTTCTATTGTATAGATCCCTTTACTCCCATTAATAAGCATTTTGACCTTATCATTTTTAGATGATAACATTATAACTCTTTAGTAACTTGGTAGGAGGTTAAAAGGACATAATTCATTGTAGTTATCAAACCATAACTAGGTTTTTTCATCATTAACTATCTTAGTTTTGATAAAAGATGCAGCTAGTCTCTTAGTTTCAGAATCTGCACCATTATGAAAAAGGAAACCCTTTAAAGCCTTACAAGTCCAAAATTTCTCATTATTCATATAGTGCTTATACATCTATTTGGCGCACAAAGATTCCATGTCATTAATAATTCTATACAATCTCTTTGCTAATATAACCTTATATATAATCTAAACAGAGTGAATGCAAAACCCTCCTTTCTTTGGTAAGTAAATGCTCTTCCAACTAACTTTTCTTTAATGTTTTGTTTGCACTTATCCTCTCCATAAAAGTTTCGTAGAAGTTTCTCTATATCCCTGTATAGTTTTTTTAGTAAGAATAATGTGTGATGACCAATAAATATATAAATTGTTAAGCACAAAGGAGATCGATCTAATATACTAGTATAAGATTGGAATTTATTGCTCCAATATAGAAGGATTAGCAATTAATATGGGAGATTCTTTTAGAGGTCACTCGAATCCCAAGATAACTGAAAGGAAGGAACTTGAGGGGAAAATCTATTATAATAGTAATAAAAGAATTAATGAGGCAAGAAGCATATCTAGGGTTACCTCCACTAAATAGTAGAAGATCATTAGTAAATGATAAGCTGAAGGCATGAAACTACTTATATTTATGTTGAAAATTGAGTTTATTCTTTAAACTAATATTATGAGAGATTAGCCTAAAAACTACCTCTATGAAAAGGGTGGAAAAATATAGAGAAAGGGTGTCCCTTTACCCAGTTCCTCTTGCTCCCTTTAATATATTTAAGGCTTCACCATTGAAAAGTACACTAAAAGAAGGGGAAGTAATATATTTCCATATCCGTGTGAAGAATTTAGGTGGGATCCAAAGGCTTCAAAGGATTGGAGAATAAAATCTCATGTTACTAAATTAAAAGTTTTTTGGAAGTCAATCTTTGCAATGCAATTTTGACATGGCCTTTTCAAATGATAGTTCTTGACAAATTGTTAGGCAATCAGTATATTGTCACTTATGGATATTCCATCTATAAAGGTTGGAGTAGAGTTAAAAATAGGGATGTCAATTTTAGCCTGGCTCAACTCGATTTTGGCCTGGGTTGACCAAGCCACAGTTGGGCCACAAGCTAAAATTGTTCAGCTCGACTAGGCCACAGGTGTGGACTCCTGCCCGTAGGGATATGGGTCGGTTATGGGCCACCCATTCCAAGGTAAGGCCGAGTCAAAGCAAGAACTACCTGAGCCTAACTCGACTCGGCCCATTGACATCCCTAGTTAATAATAGAAGGCAATATTTGCTTCAATCCGATAGCTAAAATCTTAGAAATTATCTTATAAATGGCATTATAATAAGAAATATACATAAAATCATTTAATAAGGAGGGATTGGTAACTTTAAAGATCAAGCATATATGAATTTTGTTATACCTTTCAGCATTTTAGCATTAGGAAAAAAATTAAAAATTTTCATATATAATATCACAAATATTTTTGAAGAAGCAAGCATTGAATCCACCAGGATTAGGGGCCTTATTGGGATTATGTATGAACAAATCATTTTCAATATCCTCTATAGAGAATGGCCTTATGAAGAATCCACACTAGTCTAAGGTTAGAAGTTTAGGAACAAAGGAACTAGGAGCTATTAATAAAATAAAGTTGAAAGCAAGAGATCCCAAAGTGTGTTAAAAGTACACTATGGCATAGTTTAGTATACGAGTTTCATTGTTCATAATACTTCCATCATCTAACTTTAAAAAGTGATTTTATTAGTGTTTCTTTAGGAAAAAAAAAGTTGATGGAAGAATCTTCAGTTGCTATTCACTTTTTTAATCTCAAGTTCTAGAATTTTGTTTAATCAAAGAGCAATGGGCCTCTAAAGCTTTTAAATATTGCTTTGGAACTATTTTCTTATTAATTTAAAATAAGATTTTTTCAAGAGAAACATAGAGAACCTTCTATTTCTATTTCAGCTTGTCCTTTGATTTTTCTACCTCAGTAGTTATGTCAAAGTGTTGACTTCATCTAATCTTCATGAGCTACCCCTTGGCCCTTACTATTTTCTTATAACATTTAAATACTTCAAATATTGACACATCCAAGTTTATAACCCTTACAAAAACTTCTTAAAACCCCTCAACCTTGCACAAAAGTTAAAAAATCTAAAGGTTGATTCTCCTTTATTTAGTTATTAGATCCTAGATCTCAATTGGTGAGTGATTTGAACTAAGTAGTTATCAATGAATGCCTTGATATAATGGAATTTATCAAGCTAGGCCTTGTTAACCATGGATTTGTCCAACTTCTTCCTTATTAATCATCTCCTTCTTGTCTATTACTCTGAGAGAAAATGATCCCTTATATTTAAGGTCAGTAAATTCAATATTTGAAATAAAAGATTCGAAATTGTTGTATGGATTCCTTAAGTGTCTATTACTCTTATCTTCATACATGAGGAGAATACAATCAAAATCCCCTAAAATTTAACCAAAAGCCATTAATGGATTGATGGAAATCCTTGAGATTGTTCCATAATGAGGCTATATGGAAACAAAAATTTAAGGCATAGATGGAGGAAATTTAGATTGTAACTATGCCCAAAATATTAGTTTCAAGATGGATGCATTTATCATAAATAGAAAAGTTAAGGATGTTAATTTGATCATGATTATATCTCATTACTATTTTCCCATTAAAATGAGATTCATAGTTTATTAAGTTCACTTAGTCATATAATATTTTTCGTTTTATAGGGCCATTAAGCCCTCTAGTATTCCAAGATAAGATTGATATAAGGAGGATTTAGCACTTACATGATAGCTCTTAGACTTGACCTTGCATCAAGATCTTCTCTTTAAACATTTTTAAACTCATCCTTAATGGTACTAGGTGAGTTAGCAAGCAATCCATCCTAGACTAATTCATTGGAGATATTTTCCTAGTCATTTAAGCCTTGAATTAAGCTAGGCAAAGAATTCATTGTTGGAGTTTCATTATAGGAAATACTGTTGGCCCCCCTAGGTCTCAGTACTTATTACGAGGCTACGATACTAAACGATCACGTAAGGATCATGTGAGAGGGAGGCTGAAGCCTTCAAATTGTAATGAGAATAACAACGTCAACATTGGCAGGTTCACCGTAGCAAAGTAAATGTTTCGCCATGGAGAAACTAAGGAATATTTCCAAGGACCTTTTGGGAGAAGTTCGTCGCTGCCAACGTCTGAAGTCACCGTGGTGAAGTTTTAAGATCAAGCATATATGTATACAACTATATTTCATTTTAATCTAGCAATTTAAGCATCAACAATTCTAACTCACAAACTCATAGTTAAACATGTCATGTATAACTAATCATCAAAGCATAACACTAATTGTGCATCATAACTTGACAAATCAAAATGCCATGCACAAACGTAATGGCATGAGAGTCCCATGGATCGAAATGGAGAAACCGAAGTTTACATCATGAACTAAATAAGTCTGTTTCTTAAGAGCTCATATGCCACAAGCAGGCAACCAGAAGAAGGCTTTAAGTCAACGTACACGTGACGAACGAAATGGTATCTCTTTTGCCCAAATATAAACATTTTTTTTTGTTCAATTTATTCCATCACATGTTCATAGTTTCATGCTTCTTATGCTATTTCTTCTTTTGATTAAATCAAATGTCATAATATTCTTCAAAGCTTAACAGCCTAATCAATCATAATGCATTTTTCCAACAAACACAATAATTCAAAATCAAACAAGTAAGCATACACACATAGGTAAGAAATTATGCCCATCTCCAAAATAACTATAAACATATTACCCACCTAAATTGCTTGAAATTCCAAGCTTAAGTTTGCCTTTCCTCTTTCTCTTATATGGGAATGTCTTGGTTTCTGCAAACAAATAAAATTTCCATTCAAACCCATATTCCAATGGAAAATCCATAAAGTTTCAATAATCAAGAATAACTAGAAATTGAGCTTAGACTCAATCTACCCATAATTTATCTAGATAAGCAAAACTAAAACCTAGTTCAAAACTCACGAAAATCAAAATGGGTTCCTTGGGTTATCTTCTTTCTCCTTTGATTCCTAATGCAAACCCATTTCTCTACTTCTTTTCTGCCTAAACAAGAAGAAAAGATGATGGGAATTTACCTAAAACAAGTTGACACTTCTTCCTTCTTCTTCTTTCTCCTTCTCCACGATTTTCTTCTTCTTTTCCTAGCTTCTCCACGTTTTCTCTCTTCTTTCTAGCTCCCACAATTTTCTTCTTCTTTCTTTCTTCCTTCACGATTTTCTCCCCTTCTTTCTTATTCAAGAACTTTTTGTCTTGTCTTTCCAATTTTACCCCTACTCATTTAATATAATGTCTACTAACTCCTTTAACCTATTAAATACCATACTATAGTCTAACTTAACTCTAACATTTCTATTCAAAAATTCTAATTTCTATTTACGCT
>JAOSBK010000004.1:14919964-14931372 GCA_027568895.1 Erythroxylum shatona
AATCACTATGAAACTCAGAGTGGTTAAAAGTCGTTAAATCTTAATTTAAATAATAAAATTGAAAAAAAGTATCACTTAAAAAAGATTTTTAAAAAAAGTACATTTGTATGTCCCGTTTATCTGAAAAAAGCATAAAAGGATCTTACAAACAATAAGATGGATAATAAATATTGATGATATAAAAAGGATTAAATAGTTTATTATATTAGTCTATACTAACTCTATTTCTTTGTCCTATTTATTGGATGAATAAAAACTCATAAAAGAAATTAGAAACGAACTAAATGAAACAGACTATTGATCTGATATAAAGGGAGCTCCACAAAACCTATGACTACCATAATTAACATAAAATTGCCTTGTAGTGCAAACACTACTAAAAAGCAAGATATATTAAAATGCTAAAAACGCTATGAAATCAAACTACTGTTCACATTCATATTCTTCTTTCGCAAACTTCAGGCCTAAAAGAAATCTCTTGGATGCTAAGTGATTCAATGGCAACAAGTTGTACAATGCGTACAGAAACTACGAACGCTGAAACTAATCGCCAAGCGGCCAAAAAGGTCCAAATCTGTGAACGTGAGGAAGATCCTCCTCCCAATACACCTAAAATCCAGAGACAACCAATTAGTTATAATGCGGTGGTCACTAACCAAACCGACACTAATAGAGGCGAGAAAGAAATCGACTAGCTGTAGAGGAACCCATAGAAATCACAGAGGGGGACATTGCTATCATTCAAGGAAAATATGGCTTGGGATTGGAACTCTCAAACACATTAAAAGGGAAACTCGACAAGCTTTGGGCCAATGCTATCATCATTAAACTTCTTGGCAGATTAATAGGTTTCAACATGCTTAAATCACGATTGCTAGCTCTGTGGAAACCAAAGGACCAATGAAAGTAGTGGATATTGAAAATGATTTTTACCTCGTCAATTTCATAGAAGAGGAAGATTATGTTAAAACGCTTACCCAAGGACCGTGGATAATCACAGGGCATGCCTTGTCTATTCAGCCGTGGTATTCAGATTTTCGACCTTCTTCTGGCAGAATTACCCATGTGGTATCTTGGGTTCGCTTTCCCAACCTCCCAATCGCCCGGTACCACCCTTCCATCCTTACCTCCCTCAGAAACTTGGTAGGCCAAATGGTTAAAATTGATAATCACACACAACTTACCCACTGAGAAAAATTCGCAAGAGTGGTTGTCGATGTGGATCTCAGTTCCCCGCTTCGGTCCATCGTGGAGCTCGATGGTGAAAGCATTAAGGTGGCTTACGAAGACCTACCCCAAATTTGCTTCTCATGTGGACGGGTAGGTCACAGAGCCATCACTTTCCCTGAAAAACCGACTGAACCACCCACCAACGTGCAACCTGCCGATGGACAAACGCTGTCTAACCCCTCAGACAACTGCGTGACCTCATCTTCTGAGAATCTCTGAGATGAAGAGATTGGGGAATGGATGCAGGTGACTCGTCACCCTCGCCGCCAACAGCAACACCTAACGGCATGATGCCCCGACAGCAGCAACGGACCATTCCACGTTCGATCGAAGGGCTTGAACTTTATGGCTCTGACAACAATCGAGCCGTTGGAGAAAGCAGGCGACTCACCTCAGTCACATGAGGCGACACATACCCTAGCCCCTTGACATCAACATCTCACCCACAACCTCTGAAATCCCTAATTCCTTCATTGTTTAAGGAGAATAGGACGAAGTGATGGACGTTGTCTGGTTGCAGCGGATCGTTTAAGAAGAGCTCCAACACGTCGTCGTCTACAACTCCTCCTTTAAGTGAGTTGGATCCTTACTACCAGGCCCACACCATTGGCCCAGCTCCCCAACTCCTCCCCCAGCCCACCTCCCAGCCCACTTTTCTAGCCCATTCTAACATGACTTCACAAACCCTTCCCAAGTCCATTCCAAAGCCCCTAAGTTCAGAAAGTTCTAGTCAAAGAATGGGCCATGTGGCCCTCTCCATTCCCACCGACGCAAACGTTATAATCCAAGACCACTCTATCCATCTAGCCCACCACGAGAATTTAGATTCCGGGGCCATAGAGGAAGATCCCAATGAAGATAGTACTCCTCCTGCATCGGCATCGCCTATCCCAACCCACAAGATAATCCCTCCACGACCACCAGATCCAGAAGCAATTCCCACAATAGGCAATGAAATGATCATTGAGCCAGATACTACAATGGAGGTGACTCCACAGACACCGACGCCAAATCAGGGTCAGGAGTTGACTGTCAACACAGGCATCTCCCAGGTTGAGTAAATTCACAATTTTTGATTTTTATGTCGATCTTCATCTGGAATTGCCAAGGGGCTGGAGGTTGGACCTTCAAGCCTATTATCGAAAACTACATTCGCATGCATAAACTGCGTCTTCTTGTTCTAGTTGAACCTCAGATAAGTGGGACTCAGGTGACGAAAGTTATTCAGAGCTTAGGCTTTACTCAATCATTTAGGGTAAAAGTAGAGGGCTACTCAGGCGGTATCTGGATCCTTTGGTGTGAGGATATTGAGGTCCGAATTCTGATAGCCCATCAAAAATTTATGCATACTAGCATTGTTTGGGACCAATTGGCGTTTGACTTTACAATAATTTATGCTAGCCCTACGTACTCCCTCCAAAATTACTTATGGCAGTATCTGCAACAAATCGCAATGATTACAGTCAAATCTTGGCTTTTGGGTGGGGACTTCAATGCCAAATTAGAAAGCACTGACAAACGAGGCAGTTCCTAACTCCAACCGATAGTTAATTTTCACTTTCGTGATTGTGTTCATAAGTATCAGCTTCAAGACCTAGGATTCACCGGCCCTAGGTTCACTTGGTGGAGGGGACAAATACTTGCTAGACTTGACCGTGTACTCTGCTAGAATAATTGACATTTTGACTTCACCAACACTGCTGTTACTTACCTACCCTTCCTGAAATCTGACCATCGATCTCTTTTAGTGTCACTCCATAACCACCCATGATCTACTCCACCAATTAGATCCTTTTACTTCCAATCCGCTTGGGTGATGCATGCCAACCTTATCCAATTTGTAGCAGCAAATTGGAATCCTAACACTTCTGATTTCAGCAGCGAGATTAGATCTTTTTCTGCTAAATTATAGCAATGGAATTATACCACATTTGGGAATATTTTTCACCGAAAAAAATGCCTCCTAGCAAGACTTAAAGGTATTCATAAACAATTGGACGAGGTAGACTCATTCTCCCTCCGCGGGCTCGAGGAACAACTCCGATCTGATCTGGAACAGGTCCTTTTCCAAGAAGAACTATACTAGCATCAGAGATCCAGGAGCTAGTGGTTAGGTCAGGGTGATAGAAATACTAGATACTATCATACAATCACCATGGCCAAACAGAGGCATGCGCAGATCACATCTTTGAAAGACGAAAATGGAAATGTCTCCTCAGATCTACGAAGCATCTGCAGACTTGCTCAGCAGTTCCTTGAGAAAATTTATTTGGATGACCATCAACATCCTTCAGACCATCTGATCTATGGTCAGTTCCCCCTACCCCTCCACACTAAAGTCAAGTTGGATAGCCCGACCCAGCCCGAAGAAATCAAGATGGTGTTTTTCGATATGACGCCCCATAAAGCTCCAAGATTTGATGGCTTACTCGCATTATTCTACCAATCCCAATGGGATACTGTGGGCCCATCCCTGACGCTGTTCTTTCAATGCATTTTTCGTCATGAAATCTGGGAATCAGACCTTAACTGCACCATTATGGTTCTCATACCAAAGACTCAGCCTCCCACGTCGATTACGCAATTTAGGCCCATCACTTTATGATCGGTGGCCTATAAAGCCATTGCCAAAATTATTGTTAATTGGCTTCTACCTTGACAACCTGGTTACCCCCACCCAATGCAGCTTTGTCCCCAGGCGCCTCATTACAGATAATATTATTATTGTCCAGGAAGTCACCCACACCATGAAATGGAAAACAGGTCAAAAAGGCATTATGGCTTTAAAGGTGGATCTAGAGAAAGCTTATGACCGACTATCCTGGGACTTCATTCAAAACAACTTATTTGACGTCAGTCTCCCTGCAGCCCTGATTAGCCTCATTATGAAATGCATCTCCTCGGTTTCTCTGCAAGTTAGGTGGCATGGTAAACTTAGCGAGACCTTTAGTCCTTCTAGAGGTATTCGTCAGGGGGACCCCATATCACCTTACCTCTTTTTCCTATGCATGGAACGTCTCGGACAATCTGTTAACCATGCAGTGGCTCAAGGACGCTGGCAGCCAATTAAATTAAGCAAAAATGGACCGCCACTTTCTCACTTGTTCTTCATAGATGACCTAATCCTTTTCTCAGTAGCTTCTCTGGAGCAAGTGTGCATTATCTAGGAAACTTTAGACTCTTTCTGTGCGGCTTCAGTTCAACGAGTTAGTCAAGCTAAATCTCGGTGCTACTACTCTAAGAATATTTCTCCTTCAACGGCTCACTGGTTAAGCAGTGCCATAGGTTTCACTTAGACCAAAGACTTTGGTCGTTATCTTGGAGTTCCACTACTGCACGAATGCGTGAATAAGCGAACCTACCAATACATTCTTGATAAGGTACACCAACAATTATCAGGTTGGTCTACCAAACTGTTGTCCTTTGCAGGGTGTATCACATTAGCTCAGTCGGTCTTTGCAGCCTTACCTAGTTATACTATGCAGACGGTCCGACTATCCTGTAGTCTTTGTGATGCCATTGAAAAATTACTGCGACAATTTTTGTGGGACTCGTATAAGGGCACCAAGCGGATTCACCTGGTTAGCTGGGAAATCGTTTGTCAACCTAAAGAAATAGGGGGTCTTGGTATTCGGAAGGTTCGGGAAACTAATGATGCATTTTTAACCAAGCTAGGATGGACTCTGGTTTCCAAACCACAAGCCTTGTGGGTTAAAGTCCTCTCAACTACATACAATTTTGATGCCACTAGCCTCCCCACTTCCATTGACACTAATGGAGGCTCGATGATCTGGCAGAGCTAAAATCTATTTGGCACCTGGTGCTCCGGGATATGAAATGGATGATTGGTGATGGCGCTAGCATTAGATTCTGGTTGGACCCTGGGGTTGAGGGAGTGGGACCTCTTATTAATCATGCAACCACCAACATTCCTGCTCTATCGAGTACCCCCTGGGTCAAACATTTTGTGGGCGATGATGGCAATTGCAACTAGGATACGCTACAAGCTTGCTTCCAACGTCAATGTATAGGTTAATCGCAGGAACTTTCCCCCCGAAGCCCTATCTAGGCCAAGACAAGGTCATTTAGGGCCTCTCTAACACCGACCAATTCACAGTTGCCTCCACCTACTCTACGATAATGGAGCAAGCAAACACCACGATAGATAGATTCTGGACGTTAATCTGACAATAGAAAGGCCCTCAACTCATTAGAACCTTCCTATAGCTCCTAGCGTACGATCGGTTACTCATTAACCAACATTGACAACGTAGGCACCTCACTATGGACGAGTCCTGTTATCACTGTGGCCTCGACGAATCCGTATTGCATACTGTGCGTGACTGCGACAAAGCCAGATACGTGTGGAATTCATTTCCCCCTCACTTAGTTAATGACGAGTTCTTCACTTTGCCGACTCGTCAGTAGCTTAGCACCAACCTCTAACAACACCGACATGTTTTTCGATAGGATTGGTCTATCCTTTTTGGAGCCACCTGTTGGCTCTTATGGAATTGGCACAATTTGACCCTCTTTGATAATCATTTTAGTTGGCCATCCTCACCTATTTCTCTCATTATGTCTTTTGTATATCAGATTCATCAATCAGCCATTTGGCAAAGTCGCACTACTACGTCACATCAACCACGACACGAGCTATATGTAGGATGGAGCACCCCGCCCACAGGAGGGGTCAAACTTAACACGGATGATGCATGCAAACCTTCCTCAATCTCAGCCACATCAGGAGGCATCCTACGTGACAGTTCGGTCAATTGACTCGGCAACTTCGTCCACAATCTCGGCTGGTGTTCCCCGATGTTTGCGAAACTCTAGAGCGTGTTTACAAGACTCACGCTCGCGTGAAATCTCAGGTATCACCAAATCGAACTCAAAGTGGACTCGATTGCAGTGATCAACCTCCTTTATTCTTCGACAAGACGATCAACGATCTTTAATCCCATAGTTCAAGGAATTAATGAACTGTTTACTCGAAACTGGACTGTTATACCTCGACATATTTATAGAGAAAGTAACAGATGTACTGACTAGCTAGCGAACTATACAAAGCAATTTGCGTTAAGCACTACTTACTTAAATACTACACCCATTAGGTGTCAATTTATCCTTCTAAAGAATATGTTGAGACTGTCTCCCTCAACCCGATTTGTAATCTGTTTTATTCCCTCTTATAAAAAAATTGCCTTGTAACTGTAACCAAGTTAGCGATTGACAAAGCGGGGAAAAAACAGATTGAGAAAGAGTGCCGGGAATAAGGCTTCCAAGATTTCTTGGTCATAATCATACTTGAGACTTCAATCATCGTATTGAAAACAGACTACACAGACGCTTCTCACATTGCATTATTTCATACTTAAACTCCACATTTTGAAGATAACAAAGCACGAAACTTTTTATTCCATTTGATGAATAAAACAAACTAGTCTTTAGTTTAGTATTTTCTCTTTTATTTTTCTTATGGAATTAGTCAATACTTCCTTTGAAACTAAACAATTTGAGGGGTTTGTTTACGAAGTTGGCAATTCTACAAGACAGTTGGGCCTCGGTCGTTGAAAATGAAGAGGACCCTAGAAACCAATGCCCAAAGAATGACTCTGCTACAGTAAGATTACTTCACTTTTACTCAATTACTCGATACAACCACCATGCTAAGGTGTGGACTGGGTTGACGTTTACTCCACAACCACATTACAAGGCCGAACTGGAATCCTTCTCCGCTTGCTATCATCATCGCATGGCTGCAAGGTAGAACCCAAACCAATATCGATCAATTAATTAAAGTTAATACCTACAGTTTCAGCACTAGACTGCTATCAAGTGGTTGCGTTGCTTTCTTGAGGTTCAGATATAATGTTTTAATACATATCTGTATGTGTGCACAGAATGGAAGATGAATTGTCAGTTTTGGTGAACATGAATCACTACCACTACCACACACCTGAATGACGAAATTCGGAACTCGAATCCTTTTCGAGCCATCTGCCAGGCGTTTGTAGGGTAAATTGTTTTCTGTTGATGCAAATTTGTTAATGACCTGCAGGGCACATTCGCTAATCATTGAAAGAGAAATTTGATCCCATAATAAAAAAGGCAAATTTCCTGTAAATTGTTATCCCGACTAGCCTATGGTTTATTCACGTAGGTAGGACATTTTTTCTTTTGGGTTCTTTACATAAAAAATTTTCGAATTAACTACATAACGTTCAAAACATGAGATAAGGTTATGAAAGTAATCACCTGGCTTTGAATGGCCCCAATCACTAGTTTGTTGCACCCTGAAGCATGCACAGTTTCTAATCTAGGGCATTGAAGAACCAACGTATCTGGAGACATGGACATATCTAATTAGCTTCTCCTCACACGTAAAGGGTGAAAGTGCAGGATTCAGACCACTGTTGAACTAATTCATATAGAAACCTTAAATAATGAATACCTGGATGTAAGTTTTTGCAAGCGTTCAAATTCAGATCATTGAGTTCTGGGCAAGTTAAGTACAATCCCTAGATTCAAGTTTAAAGGTGAGAACAAGATAAGAAAAAATCCTGATTGGTATTGATTTTGGGAAAAAGAAAAAAGGAGATCTTACATTTAAGCTAGAGCAGCCCCATAAGCTGAGTTTTCTCAACCGATCATGTTTTATGAAGAGTTTCTGGTATAGATGTAACTTATTTTGAAGCGTTGTCTGCAACTCGGACTCATCGGTTTCATCCGAAGTTGGATACTCAGAACTTGGATCACAAATGGTCATTCCACAATCCATCAGCTCAAGAAGAGGCAACTGGGCTGTAGCAAATTGGATTCCACCTGATATTATATTATAATTAGTATGGCTCGTGTAGGAGAGAATGAAACGAGTACAGAATTAGCTAAATCTTTAGAGCGATTAAGCAGGGTAATCACTTGAAGTGACGTTAGGACAAAGAGCTAGGAGAAGCTTGGAAAGTGTTGCAGGAAAAACATTGCAGATCATTCCAATGCCACTGTCACTGATGCTAGACCTGAAATCAAATTGCAATACCATATAAGTTGTCACGAAATAACATTATGAAGCTCACAAATTCCAAGAATGAATTTTGAATTCAAATAGGGGTTTGATCCAAAACATACCCACTCAGATCAAGCAATTCTAATTTTGAATAACTTGAGGCAATGGCGGCAACCGATGCGTCAGTGATTTCAGTTCCAAGAACTAGAGAAAGCGCTCGCAGGCCCCTAAGATCACAGAGCAAGCAAGCCACCATCATCTTACTTTTGTACAACATCTCAATCATCAGTCTATTAAACATTTACAGCTTTTGCAAACAACCATTTGACATTGTCCTTTTACAAACCTCAAATTTGCAAATGTAAGAGCAAGTACAGCGGCATGTGAGAGCCGATCTGATGCAATGTGTATATTCTGCAACTTAACACAACTCCTTCCCAAGCTCTCAAACATGGCCGTGAGATCTGTACTGTCATTTTCTTGACGAGAAAAATCCAAGGAAACCTCTCTCAAGTTAGGACAGTTAAACACCTAAAAGAAAGAGAGGAAGTTTATCAAATACATAAAAAGTAATAGGCCATCTTTTTTGAATAACAAGGTGCAAGGTTTGGATTGAATCACAGTTGAATGCACTTAACTTCTAAGATACATCAGAGAAGATTGCGTTCAACTAGTGGAAAACAACAGCACGAGAATTTACCATCTTAGAGAGAGAATAAAGATCTGAAAGCCAAAGTGTAGAAAGACTTGATGAACAGAGAACTAATCCCCCTAGATTAGAACACCCTTCCACCTTTAGGCTTGTAAGACAACGTTTATCGGCAACAAAGCGACCCAATTCATCACTGCATATCCAAACAATAGAGCATGACATGAAACATCAGCCTTTCTACAACCAGCGAAGATCCCTGTTCTCTTCTACACAAAACTAGGAGCACAAGGCATCGCCGAGACCTTTTATAACATAAAACCAATTTAATTGTAGCACAAATTGTTAACTGTTTCCTTTGAAGAAAACAAATTGGTGGAGTTAGGTTATAGCCTATCAACCTTAGCGTTCATTGTGATTTAACCACTATTACCATCACCCCCTTCCAAATTATAACATGAGCAGCAAGCAATTATTCTTTCACCCAACAGACTCAGAATGCATAGAGATAGAGAAACAGCAAAGCTTAAACAAGAAAAATCCACGGATAAAATAGTTTATGGCATACGAACAAACAAGTAGGAAGAAGATTATACCCAGATATCCGATTAACTGCATCAGCAGATGTGCGTATCTCCAGAAACTCCAAAATGGGGCAAGAAAACGCAACGCAAGCCAACATTGTCGCATCCACATCCCTGCAACAGCCAAACAAATACCAATATTACACAGTGAAATGATAAATTTCTTTAGTTTGTGCATAACCACTGAGTATAATATTGAGTGGGATTCCTATGCCTCATAACCAACTAAAAATGTATTTGCAAACCAACAACCTCGACTTCTTCCCAGAACAATATTTTCGACAATTCTATTGTCTGTCTGTTAAATTTTTCATTTGCCTCGCTTTAATTTGGCCACATTTTAACCCCCCCAAAGACAACGTTTATGTGGCGTCTTATGTTTAAATAATTTTGTTTATTACTAGCATCACGCCTTTTTCCAAGTCTCCGCAGCTTCAGTTCACAAAAACCCAAATGTTCATGGAAACAGACACTTAAACTCCATAAGCCCGTGGATCTGACAACACAGAGCGCCGTCAGGAAGAAACCCTAACCTTTCCATCCTCAGACTAAGCTTAACAAGTCCAGTACACTTCTTCAACACAGATCCAACAAACCCAAGCTCAGCTCTACAAGGAACCCTAAGCCTAAGTTCCTCGGCTGCCCTCCAGAGCCTCCTCGTCGTGTCCCTCCACCCCTTACACACCGTCGCTGCCGCCAGTAGCTCCGATGGTGGCAGCCTCCGCAGTACTTCCCACAAGCAACTCGCCGGCAGTCTCCCGGAACACAGGCCCCACAGATCCGACTCCGATTCCTCTATATCAACCTCCGGAGAGTCGCACTTGAGGTCAACGTCGTCAAAAGAGAGAGCTCGCCGTAGGTGAGAATACGGCTGCCGCTGGAAAGGCTGGTGGCGAGAGGCGGAGACAGCGGCAGCGGCGGAGGAAGAGGAAGAATCGGCAGAAGTGGGAGTGGTTATGGGAATGTTGCAGACGTGGCCTTTCTTCGGGAGGCCACAGCGGCCGCAGTTGTAGCTGCCGCGGGACTTCTTGTTGGGGTGCTTGTTGGTTTGGAAGTCGACGGGGAAGGAGGCGGTGGAGCCGCCAGGGGTGGCAGGGGAGATGTGAGGCTGGTTGTGGTGGTGGTGGTGGTTCATGGTGGGCGGCGGCGGCTACAGAGTGTGGAGAGAGGAAGACGCTTTGAAAATGGAGGGAGTGAGTAGGGAATAAAAGAGAGGGAGAGCTGTCCGAAAGGAGCGGGAGATTTAACGTGTTTTGGCGCCTTGAGCATGGTTTGCTGAATGGTCAGAATGACCGCTTTGTCCTTGCTTAACCGGGTGGATTTAGATTAAATTGCTCGTCTTAACGTTTGAGTTTATAAAGAAATAGTGGAAGATAAATATATTAGATAGGTATACCAAACAAGGAAAATAAAAAAGGAAAATGTATTAAAGTTTTATGTTGGGCAGGGGAGTTTTTATAGGATTACATTTACAATTTCCAAATCTAAATTTCTTAAGTTGTTTAATTAAATGTAAATTGCTGATCATATACATGTGTATTTAAGCCTGGATCATGTATATGTGATACCATGTAATCCTAACACTCTAAATCGTCTCGAAGGAAGTATTTTCAAACAATGTTTTCTTTTATATATATATTTATATGTGACTAAAGGTTTGCTTGTTGTTATGGTTTTTGTAACACCTCACTCTCGCGTGACCCGAACCCGACATCGATGGTGATATCCGAGTTCGTGCCCCGCGAGGGTGGCATGCTACATCAGTCAGACGAAACTCAGTATAACCCCCTTTTTTTTAATACATTTATACGCGCGGAAAACAGTAAACAATTTGAGCCCACGTTAATTCGTAAACATTTTCAATCATTACAAATGTTCAACAATAATTAAAAAAAATAGCCATTAAATGTACAAAAACTCCACAACCAAATTGGGCCCA
>JAOSBK010000004.1:14942693-14953375 GCA_027568895.1 Erythroxylum shatona
TAAGAAGAATTATTATGAATTGAGTGTTGCATGAGGATGATTTTTCCAAAGGGGAAATTACATTGTTTTGATTAGTATGAGATTGAATAAAGATGAATAATGAATCAAAAAAATTTTTAGACCGGTTTTAGATTGGTTAGTATTTAGGTTTCTAACGCTATCGTTTTTCTCTGTTATTTGTTCACGGATGTCGGAATTTGTTTCAGTTTGTTTGAACCGTTTGCTTGCTTTAATTTAGTTTGATCTTAGCCATTCGATTCGTTTTCGTTTTGCTTTCGATCCTATAATTTTTGATTCATTTTTGTTTTCGATCCTTTCGCCTTGTGTTTCGCTTTCGGATCTGTTTTGATTTTGTTTGCTTTCGGCCCATTTTCATTTATATTCCGTTCTTTTGGATTTGTTTTCTCCTTCGCTTCGGTTTTTGTTTTGCTTTCCGCTTTCGTTTTCTGTTTTTCTGGTTGGGGTCCGGTTTCGAAATCGGGTCCCAACACTTTCTAAGCGTATCAATTATGAAATAACTTTAAGTGCACAGTGTAGTTGTAGCTAGTATAGGAAAATACGAGTCGATCCTATGAGAACTATGACTACTAGTATTTATCGTTATCTTATTATCTAGTTTACAAATTTGATTACGCTTTTTAATTAAAGAAATTAAAACTTAAGCAAATAAAATAAAATAGGCAGTAAGATTAAACAAAGAAGTAAGAAATCACTTAGGAAATTAAACGATATTGATAATTAGTGTCTAGGTTTTATATCCCCCTAAATACCCTTAATTGATTGATCTTCGATTAGGCAATTATTTTATTGATTTTTTGGACCATGGATATTCCTATGGTATTCTAATAGCTTTCTAGAATCTAACAAAAACTAATCCTAAGGTTTTTAACCAAATTACTCATGTTAAAGCTTATAGGATTGCTTTATTGATTTATGAATCTAGTTATTAGGTTTGATGCTAATTTAGAGGATTTATGTCATTTTATTTCTAGGGTTGCAATAACTCCTTCCAAATTATGGTAGATTTATTCAAACAAACATTTTTCAATCTCTACATTATGAAATCAAATTATGATATAACATTTCAGATCTATTATAACATAAATCAAACACATAATTGGATCACAATATATCATCAATCCAATTGCATTAATAAAAAGAATAAAAACATGTTAAAGCAGCCACATCAGGTTCATTTAATCTAGACACTAAAAAAATTTAGTTACACATGATTAAACATGAAATCAAACATAAATACAAAGAAAAACAAATTGAAAACAATAGGTTTATAGTATTAAATCTCCCTGGTTGTCTTCTATCAAATATCCTCACAAGGTAAAGGTTTGATCTTGTATTCTGATGGATATTTTTAGGATTTCTCTGTGTTTTCCACTTCTTTGAATCAAAATCACCCCTTCTAAATGATCTCTAGCTTTATAATTGCCTCTTAATATCTACTCCCCCGTTTTTTCCTCCAAACATGGCTCTAACCATCTTTAGAATTCCCAAATCTGTATGGCCTAAGAGAAGAACATGGGTAGATACATGACCATGTATTATGCTTCAATTCTTTATTTTATGTCATGTTTTCATCCAAACTCTTCTCTTTTAAGTATGTGAAGGCAGTTATAACCTATAAGGACATTTAGAGTAAAGTAAGTACCAAACATACAATAAAAGTATGAAATATAAAGCAAAAATACATCAAATATGGGTTATAAATATGGTTAATTATACATCTATCAAATATTCACACACTTAAGCTTTTGCTTGTCCTTATACAATCCATAATTAAAATTATCAATTTTACAAATCAATCCCTCGTGAATCTTAACCTGTCCATTCATATTATAAATTATAATTTCCTATTGAATCAAATTGAATTACAATTAGAATCAAATTCTAAAATTAACTTTGTAAGTCCTCATTAATAATATTCACATCAATAATCATATAGAAATTAAAAGCATACACCTTTATACCCTCATCTTTACACCCTAGAAGCCTCCAGAACTATTTAAGAATATAAAATACTCAAAAAATAGCAACCATCATATTCCAAAGTGAGAGAACAAGGAGGAGCAAGAGGAGTAATCCAGAAATTCCAGATTTCAAGTTTGAGTTCAAATCAAGTTTCTTTCTTTCCTTTGTTTATTTGATTAAACTTGATGTGTAACTTGGCTTGAATGTGCTATTCACATTTAGGATGCTCTAATTTTCATATTTGGATTTCTTCTTGAGTTGTTTTGTGACTTGCTTGCTGTTGATTTCAATCCAATTTTATGGTGTTGTGATGTTTAGGTATGCTAATACTTTGATAATAGATTGAGAGAGTGAGTCGAAAATAATCTGATTAGGTTGGTTAAAGATAGTTAGTGAACTAGTAAGTCTCTCAAACATTAAATTGATAATCATACAAAGAGAGATCTTGTGTAAAAACCTAATTATTTGATAGATCACTTAACTACTAGTTGAAAATGTTAGGTAGATTTTATGAATTGAGAGGTTGTAAAATCTGGAATTTCATATTCAATTAGGGTTAATCAATTACAATTAATTAATTAGTCTTGAGAAAGAGTAGTCAATCCCTTAGAAGATCTGGAATCAATAGATAATTGAATTAATAGAGGTTAGGGAGCAAAATAATGATAGAATGAATCCTAAGTTTCATCCTTGCTTTTCCTCACATATTTTTGGCAGCTTATTTGTTATCTGATTATTTAATTAGTTTCATTTAATTGTTTTAAATGTTTGATATTTTATTTTCATTCAATTCGTATCTTGATACCTTAGACAAAGTCAGGTTCACTTAGTTATAACTATTTCCTTATGCGATTGACACCTTTAATACTACAAGTTTATGAACCATATATTTGCGACTATTGTATTAAAAGTAAAACTAGCTCAACAAGTTTTTGGTGCTATTGCCAAGGAATTAATTTAGGACTTTTTGAACTCCTTTGTTTTAAGGAATTATTACCCTTTCTTAGATTGTGGTACCCAATCACACAAAATTAACAAAAAATAAAGAGAAGAAAGTTTGGGTATAAAGTTAAAGACACATCAATTTAGACATCATAAGGCAACTATGAGGAATCCAAAAAGTTAAATGCCCAGAAGAGAGAAAGAATGATGATGGGGAAATATATGATAGGGAGTAAAGGACCTTTGCAAACTTTAATGAAACACAATTTGGTTAGGAAAGTAATCATCCTTATTGGATCAGTTACAATCCGAGGTAGTAGAACCACCCAGATTTCTTTTGGTCTAACAATGTAAGAACTCAAATGGGAAATCAAGGTTGGCCAGGATTTTAGTAAGATAAGTCCAGTTCTTGGGATTCTAAATTGGAAAAGATCATGGACAAGCTCATGAACATGGAAGAGGCCCATAAGAGATTGGAAGAGAAGTTTGAGCAAGTAACGGATTATCATGCTTCTCTATTCACGACCTAGAGGTTCAAATGGGCTAGCTTTATAAGAAATTTTGTAAATGTGGAAAATTTTTGAACAATATGGAAGTCAACCCAAGAGAGCAATATAAGGCTATTACACTTAGGAATGGGAAAGAGCTAGAAGAATCGGTGGAAAGAGAAGCTAAGACCTAATTTGTAAAAGACCAAGAGAAGAAGAAAAAGGATGAAGACAACAATGAGGGCCCTTCATACATTCCTTCTCCACCTTATCCATTGAAAATACCACTTCCACAAAGACTTCAGAAGACCAAATTGGATGCATCATTTGCAAAGCTCGTGGAAAAGCTAAAGAAGTGGCAAATTTACTTGTCTTTTTTGGAAGTGTTGAAACGCTGGCCCAAGTATGCAAAGTTCCTTAAAGACATTATCTACCAAGCGGATTTGGGATGATATTCAAACAGTAGCCATAAGAGAAACCTCCATCTCTTTAATTACCAACCACATGCCTCCACAATTGACAGATCTAGGGAGCTTTACAATACCATGTGTAGTTTGTAATTTGAAGATTTCAATATATTTATGCAACTTAGGTGCAAGTATAAACCTTATGCCTTTGTTAATTTTAGGAAACTGGGACTAAGAGAGGTTAAGCTAACATCTATGCATATTTAGTTTGTAGATCAATTAATAAAGATCTGTTTGGTATGGTATAGGATGTACCTATAAAAGTGGACAAGTTTAGATCAATTAATAAAGAACTGTTTGGTGTGGTATAGGATGTACCTATAAAAGTGGACAAGTTTATCATTCCTATGGATTTTGTCATGCTAGACTTGGAAGAGGATTGAAACTATTTGTTAATTCTTGGTATACCATTTTTGACCACCAGAAAAGCTTTTATAGATGTTCATAGAGACAACCTCATCCTTCATTTAGAGATGAACAAACAAATTTCAACATGAATAAGGTATAAAAAAATCTGAAGGAGGGCAACTCATTCAGAAGAATTGATTAAGTCAAATCTTTAAAGGAGCAAGAGGAAGAAAAACGAATGACAACATAGATTGGATTTGAAGAATATGAGGAAGTCTTTGTTCAAGAAGTTGATGGAGAAAAGAATGACAAACAGATGATAGTGGAGATAAGGATGAAGAAGATACAAATGTCTCTACTCACAAAATGGAAGAAGATGAGGAAATGAAGGTGATTGAGAAAAAAAGAGAACAGTTCACTTTCTTAAAAGTTAAACAGTTTAATTTAATAGATGATTTAGCGAGTTTTATTATTCTCTATTTTATTGACATTTTTTACTTGAAAGGGAATTATTGAACTTAGTTTTCTTGATTTGATTATTTTTTCCTTTTGATTATCTTGCAATATGTAGCTTATTTACAAGCTACTAAACTAAAACTGAGCAACACGAGTGGAAGCAAGCCACTCATAATTGAACTAGTTTAAGTGTGGAAGGAAGAGCGTGTCATGTTAATGACATTACCTAAGCTCTACTTAGGAGGCAACCCAAAAATTAGGATGAGTTTTATTTTATTTTATTAGTATTTTATTTTTGTTTCGTAGGGAAATAATTGCTAGAATTTTATAGTCGAAAGTATCTCCACGTTCTGTCACCAACACTGTCACCACCTCAATCTCCTAGTTTTGTGCTTTTAATCTTTCCTTTTGTTTTTTCTTGTTATTTTTATTTTCTGTTTTTCTCACATTGAGGACAATGTGTTGTCTAAGTATGGGGAGAATTTTGCATTGGCATATTATGAGTTTGAATTTTTGCATGCCATATAGTTAGTTTTTGATTAGGTTGATATGGTGTGAACCTATGTTGCATATGTATGAATTGTGTGAATGTGTCAATGGAAATAACTTGATGGGACTAGTTTAGCATTGAACATAGTCATTGAATTTGTAAAAGCATATTGGCTTATGCATTTTATGTTTTAAGTATCTTTGGTTAAATAAGCATATTAATTAAGATTCAACGTCAGTTTATTCATCTTAGGAAATTTGTTACATAAATTTATAATCATAATTCAATTGAATATGTTAGTATTATTAGTAGTCTTTCATGAGGATGATTGACTAAAAGAAATGAGGTAGGCTATATGAAAGGAAAACAAATTGTGTATTTCTATTAAATGAATAACTATTTTGCTAACCCTTTTGAAACAAATATTGGAATATGAATAGAGCTAGTAGCTAGTTGAGAATGTGATATAGCTGAGTAACTGGGGACATTCACAAAAAAGTTTATCTTCGCATCAAAAGGCTAGAATGACATTCTAACCAATCTAATTATAAAATTTTGCCTAGTTTAGTGACCAAGGGACATTTATGACAAAGTGTTTGCCTTTGAGTCAAAAGGCTAGGTTAATGTTAAAGAAAATAAAAAAGTAGTGTTTTGATAAATAAATCAAACTAATATTTGAAAATAGAAAAAATTTTCATGAAGGGAAACTTAGTTACAGTTGAAATTTTTTTATTACTAATTATCAATGTATGTATACAAGTGCATTAGGTGAATGAATAAGATGTTAATATCTTGATTAGTATGTATATTCAATCCAAAGCGCTTAGCCATAAATTGCATAGGTTACTATGTTGGAACAACTTAAATGATTGTAGTTTGAGGTTAAATTGGTTTCGTCAAGTTAGATGCAATTATATCATTAGTGTACGTTGCATTAATGTATGTGCTATTGTGTGGTTTAATTGAGATTTTTTTTTATTTTTGCTTAACGATGAGCTAAAGTTTAAGTATGGGGATGTTGATAGGTGTAAATTATACTATGTTTTGATAGATGTTTAAGTGTGCTTTTGAGTATTTATTAGATGATTATCATGTATATAGGCCTAGAATTATGTTATTATTAGTGTTTGTTTATATTTTTAGTGTATGTGTGGTTTTGAGCATGAGTTGGATCTTAATTTTATGTTTCAAGAGGTGTTTGATACATGTATAAGTGTATGGAAATAGGAAATTGAAGAATTAGAAGTATGGAAGCAAGCCACAATCGTGACTTGTCTTGCTACGATTGTGATAGAGAGTGCAGATAGTTATTCTAGTGAATTTCAGCTTTTCCAACACGCGACTCTTTTATTTTTGGAACCAAATTAAGTGGGTAAACATTAAAAAGAACGCTAGAAGCCTTAAAAACTATTTAAGAACACAAAGCATAGCAACCATCTTCCAAAGTGAGAGAACAAGAAGGAGGAGCAAGAAGACCAATCTAGAAATTCCATATTTCAAGTTTGAGTTCAAATCAAGTTCTTTCTTTCTTTCCTTTATTTATTTTATCAAACTTAATGTGTAACTTGGATTTGAATATGTTATTCACGTTTAGGATGCTCTAATTTTCAGATTTGGATTTATTCTTGAGTTGTTTTGTGACTTGATTATTATTGATTTCAATTCCATTTCTAGTGTTATAATGTTTAGGTATGCTAATACTTTGATAATAGATTAAGAGAGTGAGTTGAAAGTAATCTGATTAGGCTGGTTAATGAGAGTTAATAACCTAATAAGCCTCTCAAATATCAAATTGGTAATCATGCAAAAAGATATCTTATGTGAAAACCAAATTATTTGTTAGATCATTAAAGAACTAGTCGAAAATGTTAAGTTGATTTTACGAATCGATAGGTTATTAATTATGGAATTTCATAATCAATTAGGATTAGTCTTGAAAAAGAGTAATCAATCCCTTAGAAGATCTAGAATCAACACATAATTAAATCAAAAAATGTTAGGGAGCAAAATAATAACAGAATGAATCCTTAGCTTCATCCTTGATTTTCCTCATATATTTGTGCTATCTCATTTGCTATTTAATTATTTGCTTAGTTTCATTTAATTTTTTTAAATTTCAAATATTTTATTTTCATTCAATTCATATCCTGATACATTAGACAAAGTTAGGTTCACTTAGTTCTAACTATTTCCTCAAGGGATCGACACTTTTAATACTACAAGTTTATGATTTGTGTACTTATTGATGTTGGGGGTTTTATTAGAAGTAAAACTTGCTCAACATAAATGGCATATAACCTTTCGTCCTTTCATTGGCCTAACTCACAAGCCATAACTTAGTCGCTAGTGTTGCACATGACTTCGAATGGTAATAACCAATCTAGTGATGTTAAGATTTTTGTTAAAATTAATGCCTCCTTTAGTCAATTAAATGCAAATAGACAACTATCATCAAATAGGAAGGGCATATCTTTGACTAACGAATTTGTCAGAGTTATAGCAATTAATGAGAAGTCCTTAATGAAGTAGTGATAGAATCCTGCATATCCTAAAAATGCTCGGATTTCTTTGACATTAACTGGTGACATAAGCTTCTCAGTGACCTGTGTCTTGGCTTTATCCACTTCAATAACTTGGCTTGATATTTTATATCCCAATACTACTCCTTTGAGCACTATGAATGACACTTCTCCCAGTTTAGAACCAAGTGTGGTTCTTCACATCTTTGAAGTACTCTGTCTAAATTTCTCAAACACTACTCAAAAGAGTCTCTAAAGACTAAAAAATCATCTATAAAAATTTCCACCATATCCTATATCATATCTACAAAGATAGACATCATGCACCTTTGAAATGTAGTTAGAGCCCTAGATGACCTGAAAGGCATCTGTCTATGAGCAAATATTCCATAAGGACATGTAAAGGTGGTCATTCTTGGTCCTCCAGATAGATAAAAATCTAATTATAGTCTGAATATCCATCCAGGAAATAGTAGAATACATGGTTAGGCACCCCTTTCTATCATTCAATCCATGAATAGAAGAGGAAAGTGATCCTCTGTAGTCACTTTGTTGAGCTTATGATAGTTCATACATAATCTCCATCCTGTGACTGTTTGGATAGAAATCATCTCCCCACTTTCACTCTCCATTACAGTTATTCCTCCTTTCTTCGGTACTAATTATACTGGGCTAACCCATTCGCTATTTACTATCAGGTAAATGAGACCCGCATTTAGCAGCTTTGCTACTTCTTTCTGGACCACTTCTTTTATATGAGGGTTTAATCTTTTTTAATATTCCCTCACTACTCTACTTCATTCTTCAAGGTTGATCCTATGAATAACTATATTCGAACTTATTCCTTGTATGTTAGATATCTACCATCTCATAACCTTTATTTGCTTTCTAATGATTTTGACCACTTACTCTTTTATTCCCCATCCAATTGGCTGGAGATAATGATGGGTAGAGTTTAGCCCACAGTTAAAAAGGTATGCCTTAGTTGTGTGGGTAAAGGCTTTAACTCTAAGGTTGGTGGCTTTTCAATGGAAGGTGATATAGGTGCTTCAGTTCTTACTAGTATGTCTTGATATGCTGGAGCACCCTATTTCTCCATCTCTCCTTCATCCTCCATCTCAACTTTATCCTCTTCCCCATTTTTATTTATTCAAAGCAACTCTCCTCTTGCTCTTTGATACATTCATCCATTAAATTGATCTTTATACAAGAGATTCTTTCTTTCAAATTTTTCTAAGACTTTGTTCATATTAAACTCCACGTGATCATCACCAATATGAAGAGTCAATATGAAGAGTCAATTTTCCTTCATAAATGTTAATGGACATAAATGAATGTCTAGGAATTAGTGGACAATTCCTATCCTCTTTGAAATCTAGTACCATGAAGTCCATAAGAATAATGAATTTATCCACTTTAATGATAACATCTTCCACCACACCAAATGGTCTCTTGATAAATTGATTTGCCAATTGAATGAACGTCAAAATTGGCTTCACATCGCCTAGCCCTAGTTTCTTAAAGATTGACAAAGGCATAAGATTTATACTTTTTCCTAAGTCGTATAGACACTTTACGAATTCCAAGTCACCAACTACATAAGGTATCGTAAAGCTCCTTAGATCCTTCAATTTAGAAGGCATGGACTAGTGATAATGACGCTACAACTTTCCAATAGAGCTACCATTTGGTTATCTTCCCAAGTGTGCTTTTTTTATAATATGTTTTTAGAAACTTCGCGTACTTGGGCATGTGTTCCAATGCCTCCAAAAAAGATAATTTAAGTTGCAAAGTCTTTAGCTTCTTCATAAACTTTACAAATTATGCATTCAATTTATTCTTCTATAATCTCTGTGGGAATGGAATTTTAGGTGGGTATGTTTGAGGATCAATACAAGGAGGGTCCTTATTCTTTTCTTCATCCTTTTTCCATTCTTCTTAGTCCTTTACAAGGAAGGTTTCAGCTTTTCTATTTGTTGGTTCTTTGAGCTCTTCCCCACTTCTAAGTGTTATTACCTTAAGTTGGTACCTTGGATTTGCTTTGTTATTACTTATAAGACTACCCATACTTAGATAATGCATTTGTAAGTTAGCCACTTGAATCTCCAGGTTGTGTATAAAAGAGGCATAGTTCTTCACTACTTACTTGAGCATCCCTTCTATACTTATAAATTTAGAATTCATTACCTTCATAAATTTTATCGTCTTGGAATCTATTGTATTGGAGAAATCTTAGTGGGCCTTAATTCCTAAACTAAGCTTTTGCATTGTTGGACCAAAAAAATTTTAGGCGGTTCCTCCACCTAGGATTTTAAGTGTTAGAATAAGGATTATTCCCTTATTCACTAAATTATAAGCCTATATAGTTGAGTTGCTCCATATTGTTGTTTTGCATTAAGAAGCAATCAGCTATAACCTAATTATCTTTCCCATATAACTCGCATCCGTGTCCAATTACCTTAAGTGGAGCTAAAGGGGGAGTTTTTAAGATATTTATTTGCTTTGTTAAATTAGCGATATAAGTCTATAATGTTGTCACTGAATCGACAACAATCAATCCTTTCTGATCCTGTAAGTTTGACTATTGTCTACTTCAGTCTAATGTCCACAGACAACAATTATTCACCATCTCCTATAAAAATTGATAATTATAGGCTGCAATATGTTTTAGTGGGTAATTTAGTATGCTTTTATTTGTTAATTAGATTATTTGTGCATGTTTAGGTTTAGAATTGCGTTAGTGTGATTATATGTTTGTGTTTTTTAGTGTTATATGGGTTAGAGCATGATATCAATCTTTATTTTTTTACATTTAAGGTGTTTTTATGATTTTGTTAGTGTTTGAGAATATGTAAAGAAGGTTGAAAAAGATTTTGTTGGAGTTATGTAAATATAATGCCCTAGAAAGCAAATGTATTTACATGTAACTTTATCTTCTTCAGTTACAATTTTGTAATGAAAATATTTATTATTAATAAAACAAAAGAGT
>JAOSBK010000004.1:14957154-14977294 GCA_027568895.1 Erythroxylum shatona
AATTTCCACTTACCAATTCAACAAATCCTACTAACCTTGACATAAGTATAGTTCCAAAATTAAATCTCTCAAAACTCTAAAATTATCTTAAGTCATGCTTACTTTTTTTTAAAAAAAAATTCGAGGTCCAACACCTATTATCTGCCAGGTGGAATTGGGATGATAATCAAATGGTAGCAATGATGGAAATCTCCAGCTCTTTAATTACCAACCATATGCCCTGACAGTTGACAGATATAAAGAGCTTTACAATACCCTTTACAGTTGGTAACTTAAAGATTTCAAAATGTTTATATGACTTAGTGCAAGTATAAACCTTATGCCTTTATCAATTTTTAGGAAATAGGGGCTAAGAGATATGAAACCAACATCTATCCATGTTCAGTTGGTAGATTAGTTTATAAAGAAATCATTTGGCATAGTGGAGGATATATCTAAAAAAGTGGGTAAGTTTATCATTCTTGTGGATTTTATTGTGCTAGACATTGAAGAGGATCAAAACTGCTTGGTTTACCATTTTTGACCACCAAAAAAGCTTTGGTAAATGCCCATAAAGAAAACCTAACACTTTGGATTGGAGATGAACAAGTAAAATTTAGCATGAATAAAGTATTAAATAATCCGAAGGAAGGTAGCTCAGTCACAAGAATTGATTAAGTCAAATCTTTAAAAGAGCTAGAGAAAGAATAACAAATGACAGCAAAGATTAAGTTTGAAGCATATAAGGAAGTCTCTATTTTATAATCTAAAGAAGAAGAGAACGAAGAACAGAGGATACAGAACATAGAGGTTGAAGAAGACATGAAAATCTCTATTCATGAAGTCATAAAAGAAGAGGAGAAGGGGTGACTAAGGAAGAATGCGAACAACTTACCCTCTTATAGAATAAATTTTTGGATTCAATAGAAGATTCAGAGGGTTTTGTTATTCCCTATTTTATTGACAGTTTATTAGTCAAAAGGACATTATTAAACTTAATTGGTTAACTTAATTAGTTTGTTTAATTTTATTAATATTGCCCTTTTGATTATCTTCTAATTTGTAGCTTATTTACAGTCTTCTAAACTGAAACTGCGTGACACTAGTTGAAGCAAGCCATTCACAATTGACCCAGGTTGAGTGTGGAAGGAAGAACACATCAAGCTAATGACATTAACTAAGCGCTACTTGGGAGGCAACCCAATAATTAAGATATGTTTTATTTATTTTATTTTATTAGTATTTTGTTATTTTTATTTTTTCGTAAGGAAAGAATTGTTGGAATTTCATAGCAGAAAGTATCTCCACAATCCGCCACCAACACCATCACCACCTCAATCTCCTAGTTTTGTATTTTTTTCACCTTTCCTTTTGTTTTTTTCTTGTCATTTTTATTTTTATTTGTTGTTTTGTTTTTCTCACATTGAGGACAATCTGTTTTCTAAGTGTGGGATGTATATTACATTGGAATATCACAAGTGTGAATTTTGCATACCATATGCTAGTTTTATTTTAGATTCATGATGTGACTTGTATGAATATGTCAATGGCTAGGACTTACTGAAATTAGTTTAGCTCTAAACATAGTCTTTTAGGTTGTAAAGATTTATTAGCTTGTGAAATTGGTGTCCTAGGTCACTTTGGCTAAATACTCATGTTAATTAGGATATGATGTTAGTTTATTCACCCAAAAATTTGCCATATAAAATTATAATTTTAGGTCAATTGACAAAGTAGTATTATTAGTATCCCTTTATGAGAATGATTAGCTAAAGCAATGAGGTAGGCAATGAAATGTCAAAAAAATTATGTATTTCTTAAATAAATAACTATTTCGATGGCCTTCATGTAGCTAATTAAGAATCTCATCTAGTTGAGTAATTAGGAGACATTTATCACAAATGTTTGCCTTTATGTCAAATGGCTACAATGACCTTCCAACTAAGAAAACGAATAAAAATATGATCTATTTGAGTAACCAGGGGACATTCATCACAAATGTTTTCCTTCACGTCAAAAGACTAGGTCAATGGCAATAAAAATTTAAAAAATAGTTTTTTAATAAATAAAACCTACCACTTTTTGTGAATAGCTTGAATCTTTATCAAAAGCTACTTAGAGATAGTTATAATTTTAATTGACTAAATAATTATCAATGCGAGTGTGCAAGTGATAAGGTGAATGAATTTGACATTAAGATCATGATTAGTATTTATATTCAGTCCGAAATGCCTAGCCACAGATTTCATAAGTTAATAAGTTAGGACAACTTGAAGGTTTATGTTTGAAATTAAATTAGTTTCGTGAAGTTCAATGTCATTGTACTATTATTGCATATACATGCTTCTATGTGTTATTGTTTTGTGTGTTTGTGTTTTGCTGTGTTGGTGTTTTTGCTCAAGGAAAAGCAAAAGTTTAAATGTGGGAATGTGATAGTTATACGTTGCATTATGTTTTAGTGGGTAATTTAGCATGCTTTTAGCTGTTAATTAGAATATTTTTGCATATTTAGGTTTTAAAATTGTGTTAGTGTAATTATGTGTTTGTGTTTTTGAGTGTTATATAGGTTAGAGCATGATATCAGGTTTTAATTTTGTGTGTTTGAGGTGTTTTGATGTGTTTGTTAGTATTTGAGATCAGGTAAAGAAGGTTGGAGAAGATTTCAAGAAAGTTCAAAGGAGGAACAAGTGCCATAATCACGATCATGATAGAAGTAAATAGGAAAGGCCACAATCGTAGCCCTAATAGAAGTAAGTATGATAGGACCTTATAGGCCATGATCATGGCAGGCGCGATGACAGATATGGGGACTACTTCTAAACTCAACCTTTCGAGGGTTATTTTTTATATTTGGGCTGGGTAAAACCTAGTTTTTACCTTAAATAGAAAAAGACTATAAAAGAAAAAGAAAGAAACCCTAGAAAAAAAAGCCTCCATTTTCCATCTTGAGAAAGAACACAAGGAAGAGAGAGAGAAGGAGAGTTTAGTCAGTTGTTGTTCAGCCACTCCAACCCAGCCATCTCAAGTTATATTCTATTTCTTTTTATTATTCATCTCATCTTGACGTATACTTTAGGCTTGAGGATGTTGAATATGTCGTTAAGTATGTTCTAAACTCTTTTAGGGATTTGTTCTTGAATTAATGTTAATTTGATTGCTTTTGATGTCAATATGTTGGGTATTGTGATTGTTTGTTGTATTTGCATGCTTCAGTAATAAATCAAGAGAGTGAACTAATAGCAAAATGATTAGATTGGGTAATGAGAGTTAAACAATCTAATAGATCACATAAACAATCAAATTGGTAATTTATATAGAGAGAGATCTCATTTGAGGACCCGATTGTCTATTAGAATGCTTAAGATCTAATTGAGTTATGGGTTATTTTTTTCAAGTAAGAGATTACAATTTTAATAATTCAATTCAATTATGGTTTATGATTTAGGTTTAATGATTATAACTCGAAAGAGAGTAATCAACCCTTCAAAATTCTAGGATCGATATCGAATTAACTTTAGAGTAGTGGAGTTAGCATTAGCTGATAAGATAAATCCCCCTTTCTCATAATTGATTAATCATCCTTGTGTGATTTTTGAGTTGTTAATTGGTTATGCTCAATTTTGATTTCTTTTTCTTAATTTTATAATTTAACTTTCAATCTATCCATATTCAATTGCTTAATTGTTTCTTATTTTTATTTTCATTTTAATTACACTTTTAGGCCTTAGACAAATTAAGATTCAATTAGTTCACTAATTCCTCGTAGGATAGATACCTTTAATACTACAAGTTTACAATCTATATACTTGCAGATATTGGGGGTTTTATTAGAAGTAAATCTTGCTCAACACAAATCTTCTACTTCCTTAATTGTTTTCCGCATTAAAGATCCTCTAGTAGCTGCATCTATGGTATCCCATATGGGTGGATTAACTCAATTGTAAAAAAGTTTGTAATAGGAATTCCATTAGCAAGTTATGATGAGGACATCTCCTTTGCAGGTCCTTATACCACTCCCATGCTTCATATAGCAATTCTCCCTCATTTTGTTAGAAATTTGTGATTTCTTTGATAGGTCTTATTATCTTCATGAGAGGGAAGTACTTGCCTCGAAAAGCTCCCACCAACTACTCCTATGTCATGAAGTTAACTGGGTTGAGTAAATGGTACCATGCCTTGGCTCTATCCCTGAGTGTAAAGGAAAAGGGCCTCATCCTAACAGCATCTTCTAACATATTATTATATCAGATGATATCATATATTTCAAAGAAGTTCACTAAATGAACGTTGGAATTTTTATTAGGTAACCCACAAAACTACAAGTTGCTCTACAACACATTTAACAATGTTGGTTTGATCTTAAATGAAGTTGCTTACATTGATGGTCGAGTGATTCCTTGATGTTTCATGTTAAACCCTGGCCTTATGAAGTCCATAAAGGTTCTTTGTTGGTCTCTGTGATTGAATTCTTCTAACATCATTCCTTCCATCTCTTCCTAAGATTTCGCTCTTTGGATTTCTTTGTATTGCCTTGTGATGTCAAGAGTTTAAGTTTTTTTGACCTTGCTGGAACTCCAAGTGATTCTTATGTTCATGTAATTACAAACGTACAAGAATGGAGAAAATTCCTTAAATCAAAGGAATTCAAATCGTCCTAATGCTGAAATCCCTGACAATGGTGCCAAAAAATTGTTGAGCAAGTTGTATATATAATAAAACTCTCAATACCTGTAATTATACAGATCGTATCTTGTAGTATTAAGGTTATCGATCCCATGAGGATTATAAACACCTAAACAATTTGAATCTAAATTTATCTAAGATAATATGAAATTGATTTGAATTAAATTTAAATAAAAAATGAAACAAATAAATAAATGAAAAACAAATGATAAGTGAGCCACCAATAAAATTAGGGTTTGATCAAAGTTTGATACTTAGGAAATATTCTTTCCTTATTTTTATTCCCTTAAACTTGTTAATTAAATTATGTTTGATCATATATTTCCTCATGTCTTGATTATTCTCTCTTATGATCTAATCAATTAACCCTAATTGAATTCGATAATTATAGATTTGTGATCTCTCAATTCAGAAACCACTCCTAACTTATTCAATTAGATTTGAAGCAATCCATTAGATAATTAATTTCATAACCAAGTTCTCTCTTCGATTGATCATTAATTTGATAATTGTAAGTCTATTAAAATGCCAACTCTCGTTGTACACCTTAACACTAATTACTTTAAGTCATGCTCTCAATTTATTATCAAGTTTATGCATGATAAATTTTCAAAAACATTTTTTTCATGATAATTATCACAAACATCCAACTATGAATTGAAATCAACAATAACTGAAGTTCCTAAAATATTTCCTAATATGGATTTAGAAATCCATAGACATGTTATACATCATAGAAATCAAATTACACATCAAAGATAATGAATAAAGTAAAAGGAAAAGAATACAAACTATTGAAATGCTTAACTTGGAATGTCAAAATTTTCTGAAGCTCTTCTTTGATCTCTTCACTTTTGATCCACTTTAAAGAATGGCTGCTACCTTTTTTCTATGTTTTTCATGTTTATATATAATTCACTAAGGTTCTAGGGTCCCCACTTTGTTTGATTCCAAAAATATGCCTGAACATTAAAAACAAGAAAAAATTTTGCCTAGAAAAAGCCTTGTCACAATCGTGTCCTTAGAGTCAGGATCTTGCTTCTATGATTCAATCTCTTTATCATAATCATGTTCCCTTTTCATGATTGTGACAAAGAGCCATGCAGCTCCATGCATGTTTATTATAATTATGCTCCTTGTTCAAGATCGTACCTTCCTTCAAGCTTCCACCATTGTTCTTCAATTTCCTAATTTCCAACACTGATAAACACATCAATCACCTCTTAAAAAATAAAATTAAGATTAACTTTATGCTCTAAACCATATAAACACTTAAAATATAAACAAATACCAACAATAACACAATTTTAAGCCTATATACACGATAATCATCTAAGAAACACTTGAAAACACACTAAAACACCTAGAAAAACATAGTATGAACTATACCTATCAATTCTAAAATTAACTATGACAAAAATATTTAGTCACAGTCCATTACAACTCCATCTAACTTAAAGTTAATAGGCCAAAGTCAATTTTATTAGGATTGAGATCTTAATCAATTATTAGTTTAGACTTAGGCAAGATAGCATGAAGCCTTACTCAAAACTCAACCCAACTTAAAACGAGTTCATTTTGATCATAAAATTTACTTATATAAAGTCTTTAATTTCAACTACTCAAACTTCCGATTTTATTCGATGAACATCTCAGTAATACTGCTCCACTTGATTCTCACTCAAGTCTCTTTAGTCAACATCTCAACCACTTATCAATGTCTTCCCACTCATCACCAATCATCTAAGGTCATTAAAGAGAATAAAGTCATTGTATTTGAATACTCAAAGGTTTAAGCTTTCTAATTACCAATAAAAGGATTTACCTTTCTACTTCTTCTATTATTTTATTTAAGTTTTTTTACCTAATTGAATTCTGTTTCAAGTTTGGAGAATTTACATTTTTATAAGTGATGCATGTAGCTTATTAATTGAATTCAAAGTTTTTGTAGTATGGTTTTTGGTTTTTACTGATTAATGAAAAAAGGGAAGGGATTAATGAAGTTCATTATAGGATTAAAATTGAATCATGTTTATGAATATTAATTGATATCATATAAATTTAAGCTCCATTATATTTTAGTTTTTATTCAATTGTATATAAAATTATGATTATTTACTATATATTATCAAACCTTTCTTTTTAATTGTCTACTATTAATATATTTCTCATCATCATATAGGCTTGTCTTTTAATGGATATATTAATCAGCCACATACTCTAGAGTGGGAGGTGTTAACTTACTTCTTAAAAGAGCTATTGATGTTATTCATACATAATATGTATTTTGTATTTATAAGGAGAAAGAGGGATATTGGCTTCTAATTTTTTCTTTCTGTGTTTATAAGGAGAAAGAGGGACGTTGGCTTCTAATTTTTTCTTTCTTTCTTTCAATTCTTATTAATTATTACAGTTTTTTGGATTTTTATATCCTAATTAATATTCAAGTACATATTTAGCAAGTAAGCAGTAATCTAAAACTTATGTTGTAGTTAATTGTTAGTATGGTGGCTTCCATTCCACTTGTTATACCATTAGTAAAATTATGAACAAGTATTGTCTTATTGAGTGTATATAATCAAATTTATGATTTCATTAATGTATATAGCTTGAGAATTGTGTTTACTTGATCATTTATATGTCTTATTGAATAGATTTTCCTTGTTCCATTTAACAATATTTGTTGCACTTAATTGGGTATGACTTACTTGAACCTTTAAGGGAGCTGTCAGCTTTTACTAAAATTTTAAATTTTTACTCTATTTAAACGTTTCTACAAGTTTCTTTTAAGATGAAGATCTTTCACCCTAACATTAGTAAGTTCATATTGTGAAAGAGCAGTGGAGCTTAGCCTTCACTATATGTAAGGTAAACTTTCTAAATAATTACGTTTGGCTTTCCTTATTCAAATTTGTTTCAGTTGTATGAACATTAGTGATAGTTCTAGTTTTATTTTCTACAATTAGTTCAAATAGGTGAAGCTAACCCTTTACTACAATCTAATCCAATGGAAGGATCAAATTAGTCATATTTAAGAGCTAATAAGTCCCAAAAAAGAAGAAATAATTCAAATAAAAGAAAATAGAACTCTTCAAAAATGATAAATTGGTGTTTGGAATGACTTCGTAAAGACTAAAATAAGAGAGAGAATTATTAAGGTGAAGTACAAGTATTGCTAGAAGTTGCTAAATAGAGGTTTGATAGGTGGAACCTTATATTTGAAAAGGCTTATCGATAATTGAAGATGAATGGTACTAAGAGGTTAGATATTTTTTGTGCTTGATTTATTAAAAAACAAACATAAATGATTACCAAAGTCAATGATCCTAAAAATTTTAATATTTAGTTATAAATATAATTATTATGTATGAATATCCACTTCCAATTATAGATTGTATACTATTAGGAATATTGTTAAGAAGGATATCTTCAACATTTATGATGCATATAAGAGCATGATGATGAATACAGTATAGGTTAATGTTGAGTAAATATTAATTATATTAAATACATGGACATTTGGAAATCAAAAGAATGTTATATGATGGTGACATAACATTGCATTAACAATGCTCATTCTTTATGTAGTAGTATCCTAAAGTAAACACTTGGACTTTTTTATAGTTATTTTATTTTGCTTTGTGATAGTTCGTATGCAAATTTGCTTGTACTTATTAAGCTCATTTATATTCTAATGGCTTATCCAAGGAGTAAATTAACAAAAGTGTTGGTTGATTATTTGATATATTAGAACACTATCACAAATTTTTCAATAATAAATTTGAACAATTGTAGCACAAATAATGCTATTATTAACAAAGTTATAAGTTATAAGTTAAAAGGTTATTGATGGAAGTGAGGATCTTTCATATACTTTATTTTAAGTATATACTGAATTAATTATGAAGGATGGGCTTGAGATTATCAATATATTTATGTGTGTGTGTGTGTGTAGGGCAATGTATTAAACTACAACACTTGAATGGGTTAAATATTTGTGATATAATATTGAGTTTTAGAGTTAGTTTACCCTCGTGGGATCCTAATTAATCAAAGTTATTATTGGATAGACCAACAATGTTTAATTATACATTTAAAATGCTTGATTGTGTCAATTATTTTATGATTACATTTATTAGAATGAGAGAACTTGATTCTCAATACACTTATTTGTCGACAAATTTGTGATATGCGTTGAAAAAAAATAAATTTTTCAAAATTTTAAGGAATTTAACATTATGCCTGGTTTTTTTAACATAAAATATCTAACTCCTCACATATAATATTCTAACATATGTGAGATCAAGTTAATATTATTTAAGTAGTTTACTTCTTCTAATGAGGATACAATGACAAATAAGATGATGGGAAATTTTGATAGTTATTGAAATGTGATTGCTAATAATATGACAATTTCTATTTTTTTGGTTACAAGATAAGAACTTGTTGCATTTGAATATTATTTTCAGAAGTTGTATGGCGATTGAGCTTCAAAAAAAGTTTATAGCATTAACACTTGTAGTAAGATTTGTTTTCTAATTACCAATCAAGAATGGGTAAAGAGTTTGATCACAATATTTCACTATCATATTCAACTTTTGCTAATACATTCTCATCAAGGAACCAAGTTTTCGATTTAATCACGAATCAGATCATTTGTACTTATTTCAACAAATGAAGGTTTAGGTTTTAGTTTAAAGGAATTTATGAAGTTAAAAATGTCTAGGATTTCATATAATAAAATAGAGTTGGATCATTATTTAGAAGTGGATGTTTGTGAAAGAAATATTAATAATGATATATTATTATGATGGAAGTTAAATCATGCTCAATATCTAAATATGTAGATAACATGAGATTTATTAGATATCCCAATATATATGATTGATTCTTAGTCTAATTTTAGTACTAGTGATTGAATAATAAGTCCTAATTACAGTTGGTTTCATTTTACAACTTTGGGAGTTCTTAAGTGTACTATGTAATGATAATATTTGAGATAAGCTCTATAATTTGTAATGTATAAACTTTTATGGCTTTAATAATTTTTTATTAAGTGTAATGGAAGAGGACATGGATATGGATGATGTTATAGATCATTTTGAATGTTTTTCCAGAAAAATATTTAATGATGAAGATATATCTATTTATTACCAATCATTTATTCATTTAATCAAATTGTTGCAAAATTGAGTATAATTTTTATAATAAATTCTTTTAAAATATAAAGGAAGTAGTATGATGTAATGATGAAGAAGATTAATAATTACTTGTGCCATTGATTCTGGTTTAGTTCCTATGATATTGTTTTAGTGCAATGTGTTAGCGATTCTATTTAAAAGTCAAGTATATTGTTACTTTATCTTATTTGAAATCATTATGTAACAATTAAAGAATAAATGTTTTATTATTGTTATTTTAAAGCTATTATAGCTTTCTTATTAAAACTTTTTATGCAAAATAATGGAGTTTGGATTCAATTTTGAGCCTTATAATTTATTTCAAGTTTGGATTTAGGTTCGTTACGACATGTAACTTTCCCTAGTTTAAAATTTCTTAACCAATAAATGACATTTATGGAGTGAAGAAGTTTTGGATTAAATTGTAGATGCCTAAAATGAAGTTTAACTTCCCTTTATTACTTGTTCAATTGTGAACTATCAAACTTGGAGCAATGACTAAGAAGGATATATACATATATAGCCCTAGATTCTAGAGTGTTTATCTTTATCTTTCTAGTAATCAACAACATATGACTATGAAATGATTGAAGATGCAAGTGCTACTCCACTTAGTTTGACAGCACGGTTCGAGTTTGGTTCAGTTTAGTTCAAATTTATTAGGTTTAACTTACATTGATAAGAATTGGAGTTAAGTTTGAATTTGTTTCAATTTTCAGCTCCTGAGTTAGGATTAGGCTGAACCGAATCTAATCTTATCTATTGTCAAGCCTAATCTCACCAATCCAGAGTATTACTAACAAATTTTCTTTTTCAAATTTTTTACTTAATTCCTAGGGATGACATTAGTAGGCCTCTAGACTGAGCTTTTGGGCCCATTTCCAATTCTCCAAGTAAAACAGCTATTGAGGTCCAAATTCACTACGTGAGACCTGTGTGATTTTTGTCTGGACTTGGGATCGTTGTCCTGAGCTGGTCCAAAAAGCGAGTGACTACGCTCAACCGCTGCCAGATTAGGTTCTTGTTCCAGTAATCACTTTTAAAAACATCGATCTAAACTCGGTCAGCGCATAATAAATTTTAGTGACCATAGACAATTATATGATACATGTTTCTTTTTGGGTAATTCAAACCAAAAACAAAAAAAAGAAGTACAATGCCTCACAAAACGACAAGAAATCGTTTCGTATGATGACTGTATTACGATAATCCTGATCCATCATCCATGCCCTTAAAGTAGCCACGAAATGTCAGTTTCTATGGGGCAAGGCACATCAGGTCGTTGAGACGTTGTGTAAAACTGAGAAGCATGTGGGGACGTGGGCTGGGACGCTTTGTCAAGTTGGTTCTGCTTACGTCTGCTGATGATTTCCGCATGCCAGGTTGTCAATGTTCATCCAAAATACAAAGAAAGCAAGAAAGAGAACCAAATTTTTTATTTTACACGAAGGCCGCTGACACAAGAATATATTATTGTTAGGAACAAGAATCAATTAAGAATGAGATCTCGAGATTGATATGATACTTAGACGTGGTGGAGGGCCCCAAGATGTGATACCCCTTTCTACTCCCAAGATGTGATACCCCTTTCTACTCAACAATTCGCCAAGAAACAGCATAAACAAACTAGAAACTGACCAGGACTATTCTTTTATCTTTTGGGGAAACAAAAGCTTGATAACCCGCAGGGAAGGGAAAGATATCCGCATTGTTTGGCAAATAAGATATCGGCTATTTTTTAATTGATTAAGATATATTTGACTGTTTAACCACATTAAACATTGGTAGGTAACTTTTTCTATAACTATCCGTCTCTTCCTTATATCAGTCTTTCTATATTTCTAAACACCTCCAATTTGTTCATTAACCTTATTTTATAACATGACTTTGCTTTGATTTGGAAATATGGTTGTATTATGGTGCATACATCAATAGTAACTAGCACTTAAAATCATGAGATTAGTAGATATACACAAGAGGTGTATCAACCGAAGAGGTTAAGGATTAGGAGGTAAAGCTATTTAATTTCTTGTTGTCCATCTCTCTATTTGATCAATCTTCCATATTTCTCAACACCTACATCTAATGTGTTCATGTCCTCATCTAAGTTTAAAGTCCTATTCACCGATAGAAGACACACCTATGTTGGCATACTTAGGAGCTCTGAAAAGAGCTTCAAAAGAACTACAAATCAACCATATCTTCACAACAACCCATCGTTACCAACCTACCACGAATACTTTCTTTGAGCATTATACTCAAGCATAAGCACTTCTTCCCAATAACCCAAAACTTTCTAAATTCTTTAAAATATTTCAAGCTAAAATCTTACTTTGAAAGCTAAAAAAGTTGCAAAGGCATAGCCTTTCAACCCTTCTTCAACCGCATATGACCAACTATATATTCTAAAATATGAAGCTGTTGTTATTGTTGCTTTAGTAAGATTCAACAAGGATGTGTTCGTCTGTTTGTGCCTTTGGTCCTAACGAGTATGATAGTTCAAGTTTTCTTATCACGAGGTTTGTGCTGCAATTACAGGATGCATTTGCAAAATAGCATATCATGGAAGGAAAGAAGTGATAGAAGCAATATTGGAACAAGGATTGATCAAGAAACTAGTTGAGTTGCAAAGATCAATTCATGGAGTTCTAATTCGTCTAATCTGCTTTCTTTTATCACTTCTCTCTATACTTTCTCTTATCACATCTCTCTATACTTCTGCATCATTCTCACCAAAATCTATAGGAATAGCGTAATGTATTTTAGAGATGACATCAATGATGGACCTAGGTACAAGTTTGACTGTGCATCCGTCTTCCTTCCTTCAGATTCAGTCAACTTTTATTTTGATACTCCTGAAGAAGACAAAAACATGAAACATAGGATTGTACAAAACATGAATCATATTTGATGGTTCGGGGTTACCTATGTACCACATTTGGAGCATCCTACATGTTATGAACTAATGTTAGCTATAGTTAGAGCATCCTATACACGGGCAAATTAGATTGTAGGGTAGTGCATTTTTTATGGATATTTTCCAACTATAATTGGTTCTAGAAACTTAGTGAATCCATGGTTTCTAAAAAGAGCCAAAACCGCATTTGGTCTATCTGAAGACCAGAATTTCATCTTCTCTATATTTGACAATATAGTTTCTACAGAAAACTCGCATGATTGAATCAGGCAGTTCAGCATAAAAGAATCTCCTTTTTCTCTTGCTAACTTGGTTGTAATGGGTCTACAAAGGTGTTGGTAATTCTGAAGACAAATAATGGTTTCGATTCTAAGAAGTTGGGTGGATTTGATTGGTGAAAATAGGTTTCTATAAAGAAAATTGAAAGAGATTGTTGGGTTAAGCAAACCCGAACATTGAAACTGTTGAACAAGCCTCGACCCACATTTGAGTTGAATATGATCAGATGACGACATTATCGTCTCAAATTACCATATGATACAAAGAGAGATGAATAGATTAAGTTTATGTATGAGCGTGAGGAGCATAGGAAACATTAAACATAGTTTCTATGCATTATTATGTTTAGTTTATTGTTCTTATTATTTGTACACTTATATTGATATGGTGTGTTTTGAGACATTATGAACTTGATTATCTTATTTTATTATGTTATGTTATCTTGTTAGTAATCTATAATTTTATTATGTGTTATATTATTTATTAATTAATATTTAGACATATAAGTGTCATGTTTATTTAGAATATAATTTTACTTGTTGATTTGTAGGTATGGATGATAATGTTATGCAAATTATACAACTTCTACAAATTAAGCAATTTTTGGACAATAAGAATGAGTTTTGGGATTTGATGGCTTGTGTAGTAGGTTACATGGGTATGTATTTTTTTAATTATATATATAAGGAATCAAGCCTGGCTTCCTATCCAATAGAAGAACTATGGATGAATGAATTATTTGATAGTCATGGAAAACAATGTTTTAATACATTTAGGATGAATCCAAAAACATTTCATCAATTATTCATGGTGTTGGAAAACAATTGTTGTTTGAGGCTTTTGGATAGGATGACAATTTTGGAGAAAGTGGGTTTATTCGTATGTCCTAAATAAAGGTGCTCATAGTAAAGATACCCAAGAGTGCTTTCAACATTATGTAAACCTGTGAGTAGAGTTTTCAAGAAGTTTTGAGTGTCATGAATGGATTTTCAAGGGATATATTCATACCAAAAATCCTGGATTCAAGGAGATTCCACTACAAATTGCCGATGATGCTAGATATATGTCACATTTTAAGGTAATTGAATATGTTCCCCCTCCCCTTCATTATATTTTTCATTGAAAATGGTTGTTTTATCATCTTATGATTATTGTTTTATATTAGGATTGCATTGGAGCTATTGATGTTATACATATAGTGGTAGTTATTGCAGAGGATGATCAAATGTGATATAAAAGATGGAAAGGAATAACGACTACAAATGTAATAGTAGCATGTAACTTTGACTTATTATTCACGTTCGTTTTAGCAGGCTAGGAGGGATCAACACTTGATTCTCGTATTTTCCTTGATACAATTGATAATCCAAGACCCAAATTTTCAAAACCATCGATGGGTAATTTTAAGATTTATAGGATTTGCTATTCATGATTTAGATTTTTATGATATTAGTTATATTAATTATATTACCTCTATGGGACTTAGGTAAATATTACTTAATTGGCAAAGGCTATCCGGAAAGAGAAGGATATTTGACACCTTACCCAAAGACAAGGTATCATCAAATGGAGTTTTGTAGTGCAAATCTAAGAGGATCTTGAGAAATTTTTAATCGAGTCCATTAATCATTGAGAAGTTATGTTGAAAGAGCTTTTGGTGTTCTTAAAGCTCAATGGAAGATATTGGAGAAAATGCCTAAGTATTCATTAGTGGATCAAAATAGAATAATTTGTACAGTACTACATATATGTCACATTTTAAGGTAATTGAATATATTCCCCCTCCCCTTTCATTATATCTCTCATTGAAAATGGTTGTTTTATCATTTTATGATTATTGTTTTATATTAGGAATGCAGAGTTATTGATGGTATAGCGGCAATTGTTGCAGAGGAGGATCAAATTTGATATAGAGGATGGAAAGGAATAACGACTATAAATGTATTAGCAGCATGACACTTTGACTTACTATTCATGTATGTTTTAGTAGGCTAGGAGGGATCAACACATGATTCTTGTATTTTCCTTGATACAATCGGTAATTCGAGACTCAAATTTTCAAAATCACCGATATGTAATTTTAAGATTTGTAGGATTTTCTATTCGTGATTTAGATTTTTATGATATCATTTATATTAATTATATTACCTCTATGGGACTTAGTTAAATATTACTTAAATGACAAAGGCTATCCGGAAAGATAAGGATATTTGACACCTTACCCAAATACAAGGTATCATCAAATGGAGTTTTGTAGTGTAAATCTAAGAGAATCTCGAGAAGTTTTTAATCTAATACATTAATCATTGAGAAGTTGTATTGAGAGAGCTTTCGGTGTTTTTAAAGCTCAATGGAAGATATTGGAGAAAATGCCTAACTATTTATTGATGGATTAAAATAAAATAATTTGTACAGTGCTAGATATATGTCACATTTTAAGGTAATTGATTATGTTCCCCCTCCCCCTTCATTATATTTTTCATTGAAAATGGTTTTTTTTAATCATCTTATGATTATTATTATTTATATTAGGATTGCATTGGAGCTATTGATAGTACACATATAGTGGTAGTTGTTGCAGAGGAGGATCAAATTTGATATAAAGGACGGAAAGGAATAACGACTACAAATGTATTGGCCTCATGTAACTTTGACTTACTATTTATGTATGTTTAGCAAGCTAGGAGAGATCAACATATAATTCTCATGTTTTCCTTGATACAATCAATAATCAAAGACTCAAATTTTTAAAACCACCGATAGGTAATTTTAAGATTTATAGGATTTGCTATTAATGATTTAGAATTTTATGATATCATTTATATTAATTATATTACCTCTATGGGACTTAGGTAAATATTACTTAATTGACAAAGGTTATCCAGAAAGAGAAGGATATTTGATATCTTACCAAAAGACAAGGTATCATCAAATGGAGTTTCGTAGTGCAAATCTAAGAGGATCTCAACAAGTTTTAAATCAAGTCCATTAATCATTGAGAAGTTATATTGAGAGAGCTTCACGTGTTCTTAAAACTCGATGGAAGATATTGGAGATAATGCCTAAGTATTCATCGATGGATCAAAATAGAATAATTTGTATAGTGCTAGATATATCTCACATTTTAAGGTAATTGAAAATGTTCCCCCTCCCCCCTCATTATATTTTTTGTTGAAAATGGTTGTTTTATCATCTTATGATGATGGTTTTACATTATGATTGCATTAGAGCTATTGATGGTACACATATAGCGGTAGTTTTTGCATAGGAGGATCAAATTCGAAATGGAGGACGGAAAGGAATAACAACTACAAATGTATTGGCAGCATGCAACTTTGACTTACTATTCATGTACATTTTAGTAGGCTAGGAGGGATTAACATATGATTCTCATATTTTCCTTGATAAAATCAATAATCCGAGACTTAAATTTCAAAACCATGGAGAGGTAATTTTAAAATTTATAGGATTTGATATTCATGATTTACACTTTTTATGATGTCATTTATATTAATTATATTACCTCTATGGGACTTAGGTAAATATTACTTAATTGACAAAGGCTATCTAGAAATAGAAGGATATTTGATACCTTACCTAAAGACAAGGTATCATTAAATGGAGTTTTGTAGTGCAAATCTAAAAGGATCTCGAGAAGTTTTTAATCCAGTTCAGTAATCATTAAAAAGTTATATTAAGAGCTTTCGTTGTTTTTAAAGCTCGATGGAAGATATTGGAGAAAATGCCTAACTATTCATTCATAGATGAAAATAGAATAATTTGTATGACTTTTACTTTATATAACTATATTAGAAGAAGCACAATTGGAACCCACTACAAGAAAATTATAACTTACCGACAGACAAATTACGGTAGTAAATTAGAGATAGAATTTGGTTATCCACCAATAAAGTCGTCCGAAAAACTGACATTTTACAATGGACAAAATATTCATCGATAAAGGTGGAGGGCAATTATCCTTCCTATTTTTCCGACAAAATATAGCTACGGAATTATGAAGGTTGTTGTAAAAATAGGCGGTAATGGTTGGCGGCAAAATAAACCTCGAGCTGTACTAACGAAATAAATGTCTGTCAATAAATTACCAATGGAAAGTACATTCTGTCAATCAAAATTAAAGTTAAACGTCGTTGTTGGGTCTTCGGCCTTAACGTTTTTAATAAAACGAAAACGACATCATTTGGTTTAACACAAAATGATGTTGTTTTTGTAAAAATTTAAAGCCACCAGAAGACCCCCTTCCCTCTCTCTTATGTCATTTTTTTGTTCTTTTCTTCTTTGTCACCGTCGGTCTTCTCTCTTCCATCGTCCACTATCTGCCATCCATGCTTTGCTCTCTTCCATCTTCTATCATTTTTAGTTAAGTTAAGGTTAGTTGTCCATCTAGTACCTCTCGGGTTTATTTTTTTATGAGAAATTTTGGTATTAAATGGTTCATTTTTTGTCGCAATATTCTGCATTTTTTAAACTGTGGTTGATTCATTATTTATTTGAGTGTATTTATATTGGTGAATAATGGAAAAATATAGTGGTTTTGTTGTTAGTTAGAGATGAACTCGGGTTGCCTATGAATTGCTTGATGAAATGTCTCTTAGGGATATCATATCTTGTTTTTCTAAAAATGAGAAATGTCTCTTAGGGATATTGGTGAGACTTGGTTAATCAACTGTCAAGGAAGTTAATTCATGGTCAAAATAATTGACAACCTTATATATTACTTAAAAAGTTGGGATAATACCTATTATTTTGTATTACTTAAAAACAAATATCAATTAAGGGTTTTTTGTCTTGATGAAGTCATGGTATTGTTTGCACTTAATTGTGGTATTTACATATTAAAGAAAAAGGTGATACACATTTTTATACATCTATAGTATTTTGATGAGTTACTTTTTCCATCTATTTTTATACAAAATATTTAATGAATTTTCTTCTCTATTTAGTGTGACAGAAACTCAACCACCTTTGCCCCTCTTGGTGCTTAACATAGTGATCTCTTGTGTTCTAGCTTTCTTGTCCCATTTATTTTCAAATACCCACCATTTTGTATTAAATGTTCAATGTTTTTCTTTTAATTTTTCCCCATCTATTTTTCCTTAAAATACATGCTATTTTATTTTGATGGTCAAGCAAAAGGATGGACTAAATTCTTTAGAATGGAAGAGTTGTGCTATAATAAAATAGCTTTAGAAGTTTTATTAATTAAGTCCATAAAAATTTAGGCTTGAATGATAAAGGTACCACTAGCTTTTTTCTATGAATCAAAAACTAGAATATGTCATTTAATGAGTTTGTAGTGAAGTATGGGTTTTGATCCTTATACCAAACCAAAGTTGTTCCATCTAAGGATAAACTATGATTAAATGATCTCGCTAAGGTAAATACTAAAATATAATAGGAATCACTATGTCATCACATATTCCATTATAAGGAGATTTAAAAAGAATGACATGGTTATACCTTGTGATCTATTATATCTAAAGCATATTATACTGAAAGCATCATGAAACCTAATTTTTTTTTTTACAATATACTTAAAGAATATGGAAAAACAATGAATATCAACTATTTTCTAGGACATCTACTAACCAAGTTATCATAGAAGTTTGATTGTATATGATAATGTCACAAATTTGACTTTTGGTTCTTTTACACTTAACATAGACTTTAAGGTGATAAAAGTGGACATGGTGAGAAAAGTCAATGATGAATATTTGTTAACTTGGACTATAAGATACCTAATTAAGACTATAGATGCTCCTACAAACCAAAAACTAATCAAACTTATATAGAACAAGATCAAACTTATATCATTGCCAGTCACATGGAGCAAACAACCAGAATCAATGATCCACTTCTCATTGTAGTTGGCATGATCAACGAGCGCTTTGTCAGGTATTGACTTTGAATCTTTAACCACTTTAGTAATGAAACACTGCTTCCAATTAAGTTGATCATCTTTTGCTTCTTCACTTACTGCATTTGCTTTGGAAAGTTTGACTTGACAGTTCTTCCTAATATGACCGAGCTTTCCACATCTATGGCACTTGATGGGGTTGTTTCTTTGTGAGTTGCCACCATCACTCCTTTTTGCATTTGAATCTTTTTCTAAATTCTTGTTCTCAGCTATACTCTTTTGGTATGATCTTCCTTTTGAGTAAAGAGTTGTATCTGATCCTGAATTTTGCTTGCCACCCATCTACTTTGCCAAAGCTTCTTGATTAGAGAGTAAATTCTCTAAATCCTAGATTGATGGTTGATTTTCCTAGCATTGAATGGAAGTTACAAAAGGTGTATACTCCTTCCGTAAGCCACGACTTAGATACATTTGGAGTCGCCCTTCACTAATCTTCTCATTTAACTCTGAAATTTTAGCACTAAGGTTTTTAATTCGTAAAAAAATTTACTGATTGACATACTTCCTTATGTTGTCATTGCCAATTCATTATCTAAGAGCTGGAGCCTTGTTGTATTCTTTTTTGTAAACAACTTCTCACGTGCCCACCAAACCTCATATAGTAAATTGACGTCACGAATATGATCAATGTACTCTTTGCTAATTGAAGTCCTTAACGCAAAAGAGCCTTTCAACACTTGACATTCCACTTCTTTCTTGACTTGCTATTTACAGCAGTGTCAGCTAGAATTTCATCATTTCCAGCAACCAAATCTCACAAGTCTTGACCTTGAAGAAACGCTTCCATACACAATCTCCAACATTTATAGTTTGTACCTACAAGCTTCTCAACACCATATTGAGTATTGAGTGTTAGAACCATTTCTCCCATCACCAGAATCCATGTCAACAATCTTCTTCAACAAAACTAGTGTGATAGACAAGAAGACCACAAATAACCTGGTTTAACCTGAACTAGGCTCTGGTAGCATGTAACAAAGAGGGGAATAAAAAAAGAAGCCAAAATAAAATTAGTGAAAAGGCTACTATATTTTCATTAATGGAAAAAAAAACAAAAGATCATCCATTTATAGAATAAAAAAACACAACCACTACTTCAAGATTTACGCCTACTAATTGAACACAAATGGCAGGAACATAAAAGAAAAGAAACGTACAACATAT
>JAOSBK010000004.1:14977394-14995423 GCA_027568895.1 Erythroxylum shatona
ACATTTGGTTCTTTTACACTTAACATAGACTTTAAGGTAATAAAAGTGGACATGGTGAGAAAAGTCAATGATGAATATATGTTAACTTGGAGTATATGATACCTAATTGAGACTACAGATGCTCTTGCACACCAAAAACTAATCAAACTTATATAGGACAAGATCAAGGTACAAATTAAGATCAATGTGATATTGAGGAAACTACAAATTAAGAAAAGTCAATGATGAATTAGAGTTGCTAAAAGTTACAGAACTTGAAGCTGATGAAGTTAATACAAGCATTAGTAAAAACTTTTGTTGGAGAAAACGAAGTAACTTTTGGGATTTCCCATAGTGGAAAACTAATTTGATACATCATAATCTAGATGTGATGCATATTGAAAAAATATTTTTGACAATTTGTTCAATACCATATTGAAGGGAGGATTAAAAAAAATGCAAAATCATGGGCTGATTTAAACTTTTTTGTAAAAGAAATGAGTTAGATAAAGATCTTATTGACAGTAAACATCCAAAAGTATGTTACACTTTATATAAAAAAAATAGAAGGAAATATTGTGTAAATGGTTCAAAAGCCTGAAGTTTCCTAATGGTTATGTTTCAAACTTAGCAAGGTGAGTGACATGAGAAAGTACAAATTATTTGGGATAAAAAGTCATGATTGTCATGTATTTATGCAAAGGCCAATTCCAATTGCATTTTAGGAGTTGCTACCAAATAAGGTTTGGGAAGTTATAACATAATTAAGTTTGTTTTTCAAAAGCTTAACATTATCTGAAATAAAGTTAGTTAAAATGGAAAAACTAACAAGGAAAATTCCAATAATTTTGTGCAAAATAGAAGGGATTTTCTCTCTAAGCTTCTTTGATTGTATGGAGTATTTACCTATGCATTTAGCACATGAGGCTAAACTTGCTGGTTCAGTTTAATATCAATGGATGTACCCATTTGAGAAGTAATTATAATAAACATTTAAATTAAAGTAATAACATGTTTTAATAGCAGAATTGTAATAATGATATTATGTTTTAATAGCAGAATTGTAATAACCCTATTCGCTAATGTAGCTATTTGCATCACTTGAAGAAAAATATCAAAAACAAGGCTAGAGTTGAAGGTTTGATATGTAATGCTTATTTAGTGGAGGAAGCAAGTATATTTTATTCACATTATTTTGAGCCACATGTGTGCACAAGAAAAGGAAAAATTTCTCATAATGACGATAGGGGAGGAACGGGTGATGTTGATAGTAACTTATCTATTTTCACATATCCTGGACAAATATATGGATGTTTAATAAGAAGAATGTTAATAGAGCAAGAAATAGAGGCTACCCATGGTTACATTTTATTGAACTGTCAAGATATTCAACCTTTCGTGCAGTAAATTGAAGTTGATTTTGAAATTGATTATTTGGGATCTGAAATTTAATATTATTCACAACTGAAATATATAATAATGTTTTGGATTATACGAGGAATGGTTAAGCAAGCTAATGCTAAAAAAATACATAATGATATCAATAAATAAGTTGGAAGACACTTTCCTCAATGGTTCGAGAAATATGTAAGTTTTCACTTACAATTCTTGAAATGATTGAATTATAAGATTAAAGTTTTCAAAAGACATTATACTATTTAATATGATAATTATTTTATGTAGGCCTTTGAAAATCCCATAAAGAGCAAGTTCATATGTGATCTTGCGAAGGACCTTTGTGAACTCTTAAATCATATCTGGTGTATTTCATTAATGGATACATATATCATATAGAATATTATGGTCATAACATGGTAACAGTAAATAATGGGGTTTCCATATAGGGAAAATTGATGGATAACTATGGTAAAATTATTGAGATACTTGAAATTGAGTACCCTGCATTGCCAATAAAGCAACGTGTGATATTTAAGCGTGACTGGTTTAATCCAACTTCTAATATTGGTACAAAAGTGCATAGTCGATACAATCTAGTTGAAATCAATCAGCGAAGAAGGTTTATACAATTTGAATCTTTCATGTTGGCAATGCAAGCAATCCAGGTGTATTATATCCCTTTTCCTAGCTTATGATGAGATAAGTCAGATTGGTTGGCTACTTGCAAAGTTAAACATAAAAGTGTTTTTTAATCACATGGAAAAGGAGAATAGAGAATTGAAAGTAAAGCGTTTCAAGAAGTTGTTTATGAAATAAATGCATCTGTTATATATGACGAGAATGAACCTTTGAACGATCCAAATGATGAATATGTTGAAATTTTATCTGTAGAAGATAAGGAGGGAGAGAGATCTCAAGAAGAGCCTAAGTTTGATTCTAATTCTTTAAAAAAAGAAGATGATGATGATTTTGATTTACAATTAATTACTAATAGAAATTAATTTGTGCTTATGATAGAATATTTTATTCAACACATCAATTATTGAATCAACGATATATTGTTATTGATTCAATTGAAATTGTTATATTTTTGGAATATTCAATAAAATATGAATTTCAGGTTAAAATATGTCACTAAAGAGAAAACATGATATGCTTCGACCAAGGTTCAAACTACGATTTAGACCCAGTTATTTTCTAAGTGAAGCATCACATTTTGCAACTGTAATATAATCAAATATTATACCTCAGCTACTACATATGCAAATGAGGCATCACCTTCTATACTTGCTGCGACACAATCCACCATCCCTATACCGATAGAAATATCAAGGATAAATGTTATGGATGAAGGAAGTGGTCTCCAGCCTGGAGCTGAGGGAGTTAATGAAAGAACTTACATCATAATTATCAACAATCTGTAAATGAAAATACATGTAATACCATATATTTTAATTAAGTTATTGGTTTAAATTTAAAAATGATATAAATTTATTTTTATATTAGGTTGATTTCATCTGAACCGTGCTCAAGAAACATGACATCCAAGTTCAAGGAAAAGATTGATCTTGAGGGTTATATATAGAAGAGTATCTCTCAGGAGATAAAGGTTTTTTATTATCAAGAGTCTAAGGTACAAAAAATATATTTTTGCATTTGTAATTAATTTTTTACACATTAATTAGATAAATATTGTAGGTTATAAGTACTTATCATATATTTTTCTTTTTTTGGAAAGAATTTTTTTAGAATTTTAAATTTAATGAGGTTATTTATGATGTATAGAAGAGATGAGCTCGTATATGTTATAGATACTTTATTGGTGTGATACACAAGACTGGCGTATGACCTCTTTATATTTGTGAAGAAATATGGAGTCATTAGTAACAGTATTGGACATTATCAAGGTAATGTCCATTTTAGAGCGTAATTCTACCAACAGACGTAGAGGACTAGGGGGAGAGAGTCTTTTGGTACACGCTAGATGATCTATTATCCACCACGAGTATGCAGAGAGACTTATAAGTATATACACTTTACACTTATATTCTGTTTTTTTTACTTTGATGTATTTCAATTTAATTTCATGTGTGAATTTTGGAATAAAATATGTGTATTATGGAAAATGATAATGTTATAAATGTCTGATGCCATATGTGCTTATATTGTTGAGTTATTTTATTTATTCAACAGGGGGTAAATATCATAAAAATAAAGAAAATTTTACCAAATTTATTTTAAATTATAATTCATTTATAACATTTTATTCTTATACAGGAAAAGTCTATGGGCAGGAAGCCTACATCCCAACAGCTCTTTATGCACACTCATACTAAGAAACATAACGGTGTAACTTTTGTCAATACTAGATGTAGGGAACTATAAATATGTGAAATTTATGCTTTAATCTTAATGCTTAATAATTATTACTTATTCACATAACATTGTCTTATGATAGGACCAAATACAAGAAAGTATTCAACAACAGTCTCAACAGTCTAAAGATGTTGATGAGAATCAAACATATCTTCATGCAATGGGTGGTAGGAATCATCGTGGAAGAATCTTCGACTTAGCTTCATTTGCAAAAGCAAGTTATTTACAATCGTCCATATCTAGTACAACAACATCTAGTAGCTGGTTTGCATCCAATGAAGTCTACAAGCTTCGGAACATAGTACAGACACTAACAACTCAGTTGCAACAGTCGATGGAATACATAGCTTAGCTCTATAATAAGATAGATGAGTTGAATGAAAAGGCAACACCTCACCGCAACATTAAGAGCATCTGCATTCACTAAATGATTAGCGTAGTTATAGTCATTGTGTATGAATTAAATACTTATTATTGTAGATAATAATTTTTTATTATCAATTAAGATAATTTTTACTTTATATCATCAATCAATTTTTTGTTTTAACAAATTAATGTAAAAACAAATCAAAATACTATCAGTAGATAACTGATAACTGTATAAATTATACATCATCATAGGATTATCAAATAAAATTAATTGCAGGAAAAATACTAAAAACAATATAAGTAAATTTACTGACAAAAATAAAATCCATTGATAAAATGTAGTGAATTTATTGATAGACGACCAAAATCTGTCGCTAAAATGTTGAATTTATCGACAGACAAATAAGATCCCTCGATAAAATTAGTTGTGAATTTACCAATGGATTTAGAAAATCTGACGGTAATGTTACCGATGGAGAAGTCTTGTCTGTCGCTACATTTGTTGACCCAAAAAAACTTTCTGTCACTAATTATTACATAAGACTGTTTCTCTGACAACTAAATCCGTTGGTAAATTTCGTCGCCAACTTAGTTTGCAACAGTAAACCTTCACATTCCGTCAATAATTTCCATCGCTAAACCCTATTTTTCTTGCAATGGACCCAACTTTTAATATCATTGATTAAGATTCTGAATTTATACCTTCATGTGTATTTGAAGATGTTGTAGTTAACTCTACACAAGAAAATATTGAAAAACTAAGAGCTCGGGATATGACAACTATTCGTTATAATATTACTTTTAATTTAATGGCACTTATTCGTCATTTTTAGATTATTATAAACCTTTACTTTAAATGATGATGTTGACTTCTTTTGCTATCTAAATTTTTATGAAAATATTGAAAGAATATTAAGATATAATATTTATATCTTTATAAATTCTTTTTTTAAGTGATATCTTTATAAGTTATTTTACACTTTAAAAATTAATATTAAACAACTAATTTTATCAAATATCTTTGAATAAACAACTGACTTTATTCGCTAGTCAAATCAACTATATTAACACTAAATAATTAATTTTACTAAACATCTTTAAATAAAAAGATATTGTTTGATTAAATCAACTACATTAATTCACTGTCAACTAATCGTTGATAGAATCAATTCATAACTAAATGTGATTCAACTTGGTGGATGAGCAGGAGACAATTGGTTACTCATGACATTAAATTATTGCCAACGTATATGGCAAATCCCAGATGTTTTTATTTCGTATCAACTATAAGATGCTTCCAGGATTAATTATCCAAGCCTCTGGCGCAGATGTTGCTCCCAAGATTTGAGTTAGAACACTAGTGTTTGTTAAGTAGCATGTGATTCAACTTGGGACCATGCCATGTTATTTGATTACCACGAGTAATTTGCCGAGCAAAAGAGACAGTAGTTGAGTTTGCATAATAGGCGGTAGAGTTTAGCTTGGTTTTGGTAACTAATAAACAGAGATTGAAAGGAAGGTAAAAAAAGAATCTCCAAGGAATAACCGAAGAAATTTTAACACAGTTTAACAATCGATTGCAATATATAAGAATATATTATATTTGAAGGAGTGTACGGGAGAAATGTAATTTGAATAAAAATTAAGCTTGTCTAAACTTTATCCTAACGACTGTGTCAGCAAACTGGCTGCTTTGAGCTACGTAAGACCTACAGGATCTTCATCCGTTATAAAAGTTGCTGGTTCGTTACTATGTATATCGTTGGGTTTTTCCACCTTTTGGATTTCAACTGGGAAATCATCGCTATAGCTATTAGTTTCTTCTCAAACTTCAAAACTACCAAACATTCAACCACTGCCTACAAATCATTAATGAATTGGCAAAGTATGTTGGCGTTATTAATATATCTTTAATAATAATTAAATACTCCTTCTTATTTAAAATAAGTGTCGTTTTAGAGAAATGCACACTTATTAAAAAAGTTAGTGAAATATTTGATATATCCTTATTAATTGCATGTTGAATTGCCTTGGAAATGTAATCTGTATAATTAGGATGTGAGAGAAATTAAAGGGTAATTTTAGAAATAAAATTATAAACATGCATAAAAAATCGTGAACAACACTTATTTTGAATAATTAAAATATCTCTAAAACGACACTTATTTTAAATATAAGGGAGTATTAACTGCGGAGATTAAAAATTAAATAAATTAAAATGGACATCCATGTCCATGCCGGAGATAAAATCCCCGGTCAACAAATTTTTACTCGGCTTGAAGTTAGGCGGGCATTGCATTGAATGAACAAATCAAGTCCACTGCTACCGTTGATTCACGTAGGCACCCAGAAGATTCTTTATAGTCATTAAAAATAGGGCCCTTCCCCACATGCACCACATGTAGTATTAATCAATAACAAGAGACTCAAGTAGTCTTATTATTATCGTCTCCTTTCTTTACTTCACATCACGTTCCTCCATTATTCAAGATAGTTCCGCTGGGGGCTATGCATTTCCATTTCCAATGTTTTCAATGGCCGTTCCTCTATCTAATTCGCTTCTTCCTCTAAAACTTGACATTTTTCGATCCCAAAAATGTTTCTCGCTGCCCCTTTCCGGCCAAAGCTCTCAACTACGTTCCAAGAAACCTATTCTTCCTCGTGTCTTCTTAAGAGCAAGCGAGTCATTATCAACAACCATCGCAAACGACCTCAAAGTCCACGAACACGAGGAACAAGAACAAGAATACGACGAACTCGCAAGAACTACCAGACAACCTGAGCGAAAACTATCCGATATATGGCGAGAACTCCACGGCGAAGCCGACTGGGTAGGCCTGCTCGATCCTATGGACCCACTTTTACGAGCAGAACTGATCAGATATGGCGAGATGGCGCAAGCTTGCTACGACGCGTTCGACTTCGACCCGTTTTCCAAGTATTGTGGAAGCTGCAGGTTCATACGTCGACGATTCTTGGAGTCACTAGACATGACAAACCATGGATACGAGGTCTCAAGATACCTCTACGCAACAGCTAACATAAACCTCCCAAACTTCTTCAAACAATCACGTTGGCCAAAAGTGTGGAGCAACAAAGCCAACTGGATAGGCTACGTAGCTGTTTCTAACGACGAAACTTCCAAAAGTCTAGGCCGTCGAGACATTACAATTGCATGGAGAGGCACTGTGACCCGACTGGAATGGATCGCCGACTTGATGGACTTCCTCAAACCCATCAATGGAAACAGCATCCCCTGCCCCGACCCGACTGTGAAGGTTGAATCCGGGTTTTTGGATCTCTACACCGATAAGGACGAGAACTGCAGGTTCTGCAAGTTTTCAGCCAGAGAACAAATTCTAACAGAAGTCAAACGATTGATAGAAATGTACGGCAACGAGGAACTTAGCATCACCATAACAGGACATAGTTTAGGAAGCGCGCTGGCGATGTTAAGTGCGTACGACATCGTAGAAACTGGTTTAAATGTGTTGCCAGACAGCCGGGCTTTGCCCGTTTGCGTGTTTTCGTTTGCGGGTCCTCGGGTGGGGAATGTGAGGTTTAAAGATAGAATGGAGACGTTAGGTGTAAAGGTGCTGAGGGTAGTGAACGTACATGATGTGGTGACCAAGTCACCGGGTTTTTTGTTCAACGAGCAAGTGCCGGCGGCGTTAGTGAAGATGGCGGAAGGGTTGGTGCCGTGGTGTTATTCTCACGTTGGTGTGGAGTTGGCGTTGGATCATAAGAACTCGCCGTTTCTGAAACCAACCGGTGACCCTACGTGTGCCCATAACTTGGAGGCTCTGTTGCATTTGCTTGATGGGTTAGTCCTCTCTCTCTCTATCTTTTATTCTATTAATCATTATAATAATCTTTTTGTTTTCGAAGTTTGGGTCAACTCAGACCTATTATGCTTCTAATATAGATATTTATACTTATTACATCATAGTAGATGAATATGATTTCTTTTCTCCCCCTAATTCAAACTTAACTGATGATGGCGAAAGCTTTTAATTTCTTTTACAAAAAGGTGAAATTCACTGTCTGAAAATGACCTGAATTTAGTAATTTTAGAAAGTTATGTTCTGCCTGTCCTTATCCCATTAGAAATTTTAAATGTAGTTCCGTGACCAAATGAACGACCTTAAGTGCAAACTATAAACTTCAGGTCCGTGACCAAATGAACGACCTTAGGTGCAAGCTATAAACTTCAAAGTCTTTCCCTTTCAAGTAAGACGCAAGTATTTGTTTCTTTAGTGTTCATTAAAAATATCTATTTAACATTTATCTTTTGGACATGAATGATTAAACATTTTTTTAAGTGTTTCTTAATAAATAAATAATTGACCAGTAAAGTTTATAAAATTATGACTAATTCCATTTATTAAAAGTAAGCTCAAATCTTCTTTTTTAAAGAGGTTTTCATAATTTATGTTTTATTATTCTGTTTTATCCAAGACAAACTCATACTTTGTACGTATTATATTGTTTTAGATTAATTGCTTACTCACACCCTTTAAAACGGTGTATTGATGCTTGAAGTGGTATTTTGTTTGTTTGATTCGTTGTCTTAAACTCACACTTTGATTGATCGATTTCTTAGCCATTATTTGAAGACTTTGTGAAATAATACTTTATTTTCTCTTCTTTCTTTCTTCATCTTTTCCACATTTCATCTCTATTATTATTTTTAGATCTTTACAAATTTGTATGTACATTCGCCCATGATGATAAAAAGAGAATATCGGCTTTTCTTTAAATTTTCACGATTGTACGGATCATCAAATTGGTAACACTTTGATACGTTATTAAGGTCATAAACTTCCAAATTGATATTTCTAGATACACCATATCTCTTCCAACTCACCCTTAATTTTCTGCAACTGATTAAATAGTTCATTGCCAAATTCTAGAACCCTCCCTTATATTCAGGTCTCGATTTTAGAACCTGAGTCTTAGAGAATATTTAACTTCGAGGATGACCATTCACCTCAACTCTCATGAGACGTGGAGTGGGTAAACAATTAATCGAGACATCAATTATTTAAACATGTATAGTCAAGTGTTAAGCTAGATATTGTGCAAACAAATCACAGAGTACTAGAAAACGTTCCAAAACTAAAATATTTTGCAGTGTCCACTAATAAAACAAAACATCTCTCATCTTAATTCTTAACTGTGAAGTAAGAAGCTCTGCATTTGTCCCCAGATATCATGGCAAAGGGCACAGGTTTTTTTTGGCAAGTAAAAGGGATCCAGCATTAGTGAACAAAGCTTCTGATTTTCTGAAAGATCATTACTTGGTTCCTCCATATTGGCGACAAGATGAGAACAAGGGTATGATAAGGAGCCACGATGGCCGTTGGATGCAGCCTGAGAGACCCAAGCTTGATGATCATCCGGCAGATATGCACCATTACCTCAAGCAATTAGGTCTAACTTCTGACCATTACCACTAGTTTTAATGACAAATTAGTGGTTCAGTGGCCTGTAAATTTATTTTTTAGAAAGAAATTTGTTGGAGGAAATGTGCAAGATCTAGTTTTCTTATTAGAGAATTTGCATGTGTAAAAGCCATCAATGGTGGTGTCTAACCTGATTAGTTCTAAACATTCAGATACAAAGTGAGTCAATTTTCCTATTCCAACTTGCATGAGGCTACATCTGAGGATAGTTATATTAGGTTGTTATACCATCAACTTTATGGTGAAATGATCCTACTAGATTTTTGTGAAAATTGATAAAGATAAACCCCAATTCCATAGAAAAAAGACAGTTTACAAATTAACTTTAAATCCTTAAATTGTAATATAAATAAGATGAAATTTTTAGATGATGGTTATTATGCGCATTTTTAATATAGGAATCAAGTTTATGTAAGTAATTGAAAATTGATATGTTATTTAATCAAGTATTAAACTTTCAATTTTATTTAAATAAATGATATTTTTTGCTACTACAATATTTAATAAAGTAATACAATTTTTATATTTGAGATATAAAATATAATATAATGATATATTTTAAAAAAATTAAAGAATTATATTAAAGTAAGGACTAAGCCCTAGTACACAAAAATTAACGACTTAACAGACAAAGCAGGATCATCTTAAGTGTTATAATCACCAACTCTCTTATTATGTTGGCATTCCTTGTCACAACCAGATACATCTATATTGATGTTTTTGAAATTTCATGTATTTCTCTCCTACTAAATTGAGTATATTATGGATCCAAAAGCTTGAAAAGAGGCTGTAGTCATCTTTAATCATTTAGCAGGAGCTCATTGGACAATGCTATTCTATTCATCAAGAAGACAGAATTGAGTACACTTTTGTTGTATATCCTTCTATAAACATTTAGAAAAGGAATAGTGAAAGAATAAATGGTTTATTAATGCAGCAGCTCCAAGACTCCCACATAAAGGATTAGGGAGAGGATGAGGTCCTTTAAGTCTGTCAAGAGTGCTTAACCTATTTCTAATAGATAGCCATAAAATGAATGAAGCTTTTGGTGAAAGGAACTTATGCCATCTTGTATAAGTGCATGATTCCTAAACAGACCCTACAAGAGTTGTTAGTGAAGAAGCCAAAAGAGCTTCTTGATAAAAAGGCTTTATCCTCAAGATTGAGATTTAGTTAGTAATTAAGAAAGCTTCTTTTAAATATGTTAGAACCCTTATTATTGTAGGACTAGTCTCCATTATTGATCAGAAGCTTTACTTTATTAGGACAGCAAAGTATAAGGTTTTGAAAGTATAAGGTTTTGAATGTTTGGTGGAAGATAAAGAGGGCCTAAAGCACTCCATTTATCATAATATAACTAAGATTCATTTTGATTCCCAATCTTCATTTTGACTAACGGTTGTAGACTACTACTAAGCTTCAATAAATTGATGTATACTCCATAAAGTGTCATTTTTAGGCTTAATAATCCAAAGTCTTTCCCTTATAAGTAATGGCTATTGATGGCTATTGATCCATTTTACCTATAAGGGCTCATTATTATTGAGGATTCTCTAGATTCTTTTTGAAAGTAAGACCTTGTTCACCATTGAGATTGATTGTATATCCAAACCAACTTCTTTCTTAAGCAAGTAAATAGTATTCCAACTAATTTTGGATTGAGGTTTCTAGTGACCATCTATTGTCAAGAGGAAGTTTCTTAAAAGCTTCTTTAGGTTTGTACAGTGCTTCTTTAGGAGGATAATATGGGAGGATCGATAGGTGTAGAGATTACTAAGTTTAGATATGATCAGTTGTAAGCTTATAGTATAATTCAGATACTTATTACACTAACTACCAATTATACTCCTTACCATGTCAAAAAGAGGTTGGTAGTTTTGTTTAAAGATTCTCATCTAAGTTGTGAAGACCCTTACGTAAGTAAATGGAAGGAGATCTAGGACTTAGTTTTGATATCTTAGCAAGAGCCTAAGTCAAGTTTAAAGCATTATAAGAGACTATGATATAACTTTCCTTGTTAAAGCTCAAACTTGATAGATTGCTGAAGCAATCCAAGGAATTTATGAGATAAGAGATTAATATTGCATTAGCACCACAAAATAGGAGTAGATAATTAGCAAAAACTAGCTTGAATAATCTTATTTATTCATACTTCTTATGAAAATTGAACCCATTCTCTAACATGATGTTGTTGGAGTTATGTAAATATAATGCCTTGGAAAGAAACGTTATTTACATATAACTTAATATTGTTCTAGTTACTTTTGTAATGAAAATATTTATTATTAATAAAACAAAAGAGTTTGGTTTTATTTGTATGAGCATTTTATATCTAGTCATAAGGAGATGTATGGGAAACATGTTTATTATTAGAATCTAAATTAGTTGAATCATAGTTGAATAATCAAGTTGGTCGCTTGATTATGGTTTAGACTGTAGTGTTGCGATTTATCTCCGTGTAAGTAAAGGAGTTTACTTCATGGGAATGATGAATTTCATATCATGATAGTAGTTGACTATCAATAATGGCACTATTAAGTGAATCTGGAATCACATATGTTTTTAAAGATTAAAGTAGGCCGTTTCTTTAATCTTAAAACATACACTTTAGCATTCTTTTATAACGACCCATAATCTTAATGAGGGGTGAACTCACATGTGTTTCATTATAATTCTTGATATGATCATAATGGATTTTTACATAGTATCAATTTAGTGTCTGCATGCTGAAATTACTAATTGAAAGATGTATCAAGGAACATTCACTCAAATAAAGAGTTTATAGTGATATCATCACTTCTAGATGTTTTTACAGAGATTGGTGATTAAACTGGCACCAGTAGTTTGAGGGACTAGCTACCCATCAAGTCTTAACACCAACATTAGATCTTGTGTGTTAATCACCATATAGAATTAATCAGAAGATCTAGAAGAAAAATCCAATTAAGGGTAAAACGATAATTTTTACTCTTTATTGTGCGGATGGCTATAATATGATTCATGATAGAGTTTGCAATTGGAAATCTTATTTGAAACATGTGTTCTCATAATATTTATTAATTCAAGAGTTCAACTAATTGTCTTTAGTATAATGATAATTGATTAATAAGCTAGGATTAATTCTAATGAGATTAAATTAATTTCGGGCTTATTGGAGCTTGAATTATGTAAGTCCAATTAGATTCTCCCACTTGGTTTTTAGGAAAGGTTATCAAGAAAAGTAAGAAAAATAAATAGAAGTTACTAGAAATAAGAAAGAAGAAAGGATCAAATTAGATTCAAAATAATAATATTAGAACAATTTAATTAAGAGTTAATTAAATTGGTTTTAAGCCTATGATTAAATGATGGGTTTACTATAATTAAGTGTTAATTAGAAGCCAAAGTAAACATTTAATATTGAGCTGGATTGTGGGTTTGATTTAATTAATTAGATTAATTAAATTAAAACAAGATTTGTAAAAAAAGAGGGCAAAAACTAAAACTACAATGATGTAGTTTTCGATATTATAGCCAAATAAATAGCTGCACATTTAGCATTCAATTGCTAAATATAAGATGGTTTTTATCATGCTTTATCATCATTAAATGGTTTAATGATTATCATTTGATGTTGGCATGTAGAAAAACATATCAAGCTTTTAGCATTCTTTTGATTAAAGAAGGAGTAAGTGCATTTGTTGCTCTCTCTCCTCCTTCTTTCATCTTGCAACAGAAAATGAGATTATCATTTTTGTTTTTTATCTTTTCATCTAGCCATATTAAACAAATGTGAATGTCTCATTTATGGCCCTCTCTTTCATTTTTTATTAAGAGAATGAAGTGGTGCAAAAGTTGCCTCTCCTTCTTACTTTGTTGAAATTGGTAATGAGAAGAGTCTCATTTTAGTTCTTTCAACAAATAAGGAAAACCTCTTCAATATTTCTTCTCCCTTCCTACCAAAGGATCTTGTTAACCAAGTTATCCAAGGATAACAAGTAGTAGATCGAATTGCTTGAGGATACAATAACGAGGAGTCAAAGTTGTAGCAAAGGCGTCGGTAAAAATTCGATCATGTTCTTATGCTGTTTATTTTCTATTACCGTATCATGTATGGATTAAACAAGTTGATTTGGTTATTATGTTTTAGCTATGTTTTGATTTTGGAAAAAGTTTTTAAAATCTACCATTTTGCCAAATCATGTATGCTTTTGTTTTCAATCTAACAATTAGTATCAGAGCCATTTTATTATGCATTATTTGGTTCCTATTTGTTGCATGGGTTGGTAATTATATTTACATATAATATATATTTAATGTGATATAAATATATATGGTGTATGTTTTGCTCTTTTTGTTGTTCATAGAATATAGATTTACCTTGTAAGTTTTCTTCATTTGGTTTGCAACAAGGATGGTGGCCTATCATCGCCATATTTCCTCATTGTCTTCATTTTCTGTTTTCTTTGATTTTGTAATGTACAAATTTCTATAATGTTGAAGATGAAGCAGCCATGGATTGAAGAAAATATAGATAATGGTTTTGGTTTATTCTTTAATGTAATGATAGTTTCGATTTTATGTAAAACAAGTGCTGGAATTTTTGTTTTCATATTGACAATGTTTCGGTTTTTTGAAAAACAAGTTTTGGAAATTTTGTTTTCGTATTGCCAAAGTTTCGATTTTATGAAAAATAAGTGCTGGAAATTTTGTTTTCCTATTGAGGAAATTAGATTTTATGAAAAAAAGTTTTATAAAATAAATACCATTACACACTTTTTACCGAATGAGCCGGGTTATGTGAGCAAAGAATTCAAAGTGGAAGATCCAAGTCTAAGAAATTTTTATGGGCCAAAGAACCTATTAATTTGTTTTTATGTTCTAGGATGGACAATCAAAAGTAGTGTTATTATTCATGAGATGAATGGATGGGTGGATGCTAATAATATGCGATATTATATGAAAGTATGCCATCGAAAATAATTACCAACCCTAGGCTTTACCATGCATTTATTATATATGAGATATATAATGAAACAATATAGGATGATTAATAAATAGCATCTAGACAAGATGGTATTTATTAAAATTAAAGATCAAAAAGATTGAGTGGGAGAGGATACTCATGTGAGAGTCCACGGTCTCCATATGATGGCCTGTTTGCATGTGGTGAAGTGTTACTCCCCACCGGAGGACATGAATGCTAGATCTTGCATCGTTTAGGTCTTTTAAAGGATAATTCCACTTATTGGTAGCAAATGTGACCTCCTATAGAGGCATGGTTTGTAAGTATCTTTAGTGGATGAATCAAATGGTTACACACTCAACATAGTTTATCAATAATCTGCCTGCCATAGCAAATGTGACCTTCCACCAAGGCATGATTTACAAGTACCTTTAATGGATGAATCAAATGGTTATACACTCAACATAATTTACCAATAACCTGTCCACCATATCTCTGTTGATAAATGTATACAACAAATTATGGTGCTTCTCAAAAATTTAGGCATGAAGATGCTTGGTAGCTTTTTCAGTGAGAGGGTCTCAGATTTTCTTTTAATGGATAAGATGACCCACTGTCACTTAGTCCATTATAGAAAGGAAAAATAACTGTCGTATAAAGATTTATTTTTTAAAGTTTTGTTAAAATTGTCATCATGCATACATGCATTATGATTATATACAAAGTTCCAATATTGTTAACTGGTATGCTCATTCTTTAATAATTTATCTTTCCAGACATAACCACCACAATATGAATCCATTCACTTTACTCTTGACTAATAACAAATTGGAAAACAGAGGAAATTTTAATGATTGGAGACGTAACCTTGACATTGGTCTTCAATATAAACGAATTTCATAGGTATTAACAGAAAATGAGCCTACACCTCTGGGTGGAAATTTAACTTCTGAGTAAGTCCAACAATATGAGCGATAGCAGAATGCTGATAAGACTACTAAGTGCTATAGTATGGGTTCTGTTAGGAGAATGTTGCAAGAGTAAATTATATGCATGAAAGCTACCGGTGCAATGGTTCATCACGTATATGAGATGTTTGGTATGAAGACCAGTTCTGCAAGGGTCAAACCTATCCAAACTTTTCACAATCTAAAAAAAAATATTAGTGAACCGGTGCAGGATTACATGCTCAAGGTAATCTTTATGGTTATAGAGGCTGAGATACTTGGGGTGGATATGGATGTGGAAATGCTAATGATTATGATCATCAATAGCTTAAACTCTTCTTTTCAGCAGTTTAAGTTGGACTATGAGCTTAACACCAAGGATTACACCAAAGGAAAGTGTTCTATTATGGTGAGAAGGCCCACTGGAAAATAAAATTGTGCAGTCTACCTTGAGTTCCTTAAAAGCAAATAACGTATGGGTTTCCTAAGTTTGTTAGGAACTAGTAATGTGGCAGATTCATCTAATTCTTAGATATTAGATTCAAGAGCCACTGACCATATTTGCAATACTTTGCGAGGGTTGTAGTAAAGGAGAAGACTACCTAAAGTCCAATTTCAAGTCAAGATAGCAGATGGATCCTACGTTTCGACAGATTCAGTGGGAGTAGTTATTTTAGACTTTCCTAGTGGTCATAAGTTATATTTAGAGGATTATATTACATCCCAATGATTGTAAGGAACATGATTTCTATTTTTTGTTTAATAAAATCTGGTTATTTCTTATATTTTGATAATGTTGTTTCAATATATGAGAATAAGGATTTTATTTGTAATGTGATAATTAAGCAGGGATTGTTCTTTATAGAACTTATGACTAGCTCACTAAACACCACAATATTAATAAAACCAAGACAATTTAATGACTCTAGCATTAATTCAAAATATCTATAACACTTAAGAATAGGTCATATCAATTAGAACAGACTTGACATGTTGGTAAAGGATGGGATCCTTATAGGCTTAGATAATAATCCATTACCCACCTTTGAATCTTGTATTAAAGGAAAAATGATTAAGGCCTCATCTCCTTCCAAAGGAAACAAATCTAAATCCATGTTGGACCTGGTACACACTGATGTGTGTGGGCCCATAAATGTACAATCTAGAGGAGGTTATGAATACTTCATAACCTTTATAGATGATTACTCTAGACATGTATATCTATATTTGATGCATAAAAAGAGTGAATCCTTTGAAAAGTTCAAAGAATTCAAAGCTGAAGTTGAGAAGCAGCTAGGCAAACCATTAAAACAACTTCGATCAAATTAAGGTAGTGAGTACTTATCTAGATAGTTCCAACAATTTCTAACTAATAATGGAATTGTTTCTTACTTATCAGCTCCTCAAACACCTTAATAAAATGGTGTAGTAGAGAGGAGGAATAGGAATCTATTAGAAATTCTTTATAAGAAGATCAATTAGCGAGATTTTTGGTCGATATAATAAAACAAACTGCTTACTTATGCCATAATATGAGAGAAAATTTCATAATATCAGATAAAAGTTAGGAATTGCCTTATGTAAGAGAGTCGATCACCTAAAGTATTGAGTAGCAGTGTAGCATCAGATCCCAAAGATAGTAAGTCTTTTCTTTCTTATGAAGAATTTCCAATAGAGTCCTTTTCCTCCTCTCTACTACACCATTCTGTTGAGGTGTTCGAGGTGCTGACAAGTTAGAAACAATTCCATTGTTAGTTAGAAATTGTTGGAACTCTCCAGATAAGTACTCACCACCTCAATCTGATCGAAGTTGTTTTAATGGCTTGCTTAGCTGCTTCTTAGCTTCAGCTTTGAATTCATTGAACTTTTCAAAAGACTCACTCTTGTTATGCATCAAATACAAACAACCATGTTTTTCATAACCTCCTCTAGCTTGTACGTTCATGGGCCCCCACATATCAGTATATACCAAGTCCAATGTGGATTCATATTTGTCTCCTTCAGAAGGAAATAACGCTTTGGTCATTTTTACTTCAATATAAGATTCATAGGTGGGTAATGGATCATTATCCAAGCTTGTAAGGATCTTATCTTTTACTAACCTGTCAAGTCTTTTCTTATTGATATGACCCATTTTTAAGTGACATAGATATTTTAAATTAATGCTAAAATCATTGGATTGTCTTACTTTTATTAATTATCGCATTACAAATAAAATCCTTATTATCATATATCGAAACAACATTTTCAAAATATAAGGAATAACCGAGTTTTATTAGACAAAAAATAGAAATCATGTTCCTTACAATCATTGAGATGTAATATACATCCCCCAAATATAGCCTATGAACACTAGGAAAGTCTAAGATAATTACTCCCACTGATTCTGCTGAAAGATAGGATTTATCTACTATCTTGACTTGAAACTGTTAGTAGTGTGCCCTAGGCCAATGGATATTTGTGATTCATGTAGTAACATTATGACTTGTTAATAATATATTATGAGGTATTCCTTTCATATATGCATGTATTTCGTTTATGTAATGTGAT
>JAOSBK010000004.1:15020120-15034518 GCA_027568895.1 Erythroxylum shatona
AGAGGAAATGGAGAAAGAGAAGCTTTGGACAAGAAATTAAGCATGGAAATGAGGTGGGTACCATGTTTATGATTTGAATTATAAGCCAATTATATATTTTCGAAAAATCAAGAACATAAAATGTTTTCAAATTCATGGTTTTGAATGATTTAAGACATTGCAAAAATTGTTGAATTCATTGTGTTTGGATGAATTGGAAATTGCTAAAGTGTTGCATTCTTTGATTTTGATGTTTGAGAATCCTTTGGTTTTGAATGATTGAAGAATTGTTAAGTGAATTTGATTTTTATGTGTATTTGAAATTGTGAAAATTATGAATGGAAATTTGTTTGATATGACATGATTATAAGAATTTAGTTTTTGAAAGATGCCTCCGGGTAGTTTGATTTCATGTGTGAATTATCTGTTATGTGTGTTCGGTTAGGTCCCATAAGATGGTCAAGTGCACTTGTCCTGTCCGCTAGCGGGATTGGAGTTCCTTTTAAGACTCCCATAAGTTCACGGCTACACTGGACCGCTATGCGAGAAGGTGTAATACGTTCTGTTCACGGCTACACAGGACCGTTATGGGGGAATGTGTAGTACGTTCTGTATCTGGACCAACCCAAACCAATTTCTGATGTGTTAATGTGCTTTGTTTTGTTTATAAGTGTGCTGCATATATGAATTTTAAGAACTGATCATGAATGATTTGAAAAGTTGAAAAGTTTGAGAAATAAGTATTTTTGATAAATTTCTATTGTGGAATTTCTATAAAATGGTAAAAGTTTTGAAAAATAATTTTTGCTTATTTTTCGGTTATAAACATGTTATCCACGAGCTCACCCCCCTTTCATCCCTATCTCCAAGTAACGAGCAGGAGATCGGATGAAAGAAAGTCAAGACATCCGTCTGTTTTTGCATATGTTGTGTTTTGAGTTAATTTGTTGTAAGACTTAAATCTTAAACATGTTGAGAATTTTGGGACTCTTATATCCTGTGTATTCTGGAGTTGTATTTTTGTATTTGGATTCGGGTTCTGAGATTGATATTGTATTGTGGCTTGAAAATGCCATTAAGGTTTGTAATGTATTTATTTTGGAATGTGAATAATGAGTTATGGATTTTGCGTTTGGAATTGGGATATACATTTGTGTATGGATATGGTATATATATAATATGATTTGATTGTGTTTGGATTCCGGACAGGAGGTCCGATGATTTTGATGATTGAGAATTATTGAAGTGCTATGGGTATGTATGTGTTTGATTGTGTTGGGATTCCGGATAGGAGGTCCGATGATTGTGTTGATGGATTTGAAATATTGAAGTGCTCATTGTTTTTAAGTTGATGGTGTATAGACATGTGTGAGTTTTGTTGGTAAAAGAAAGATAAGTTTTTTAAATGATGAATTTGAAAAATGAAATGAATTGAGGTTGTTGGGTTAATGAATACCCTTTTGGGATTTGAATTTGCTTGAATAAAGAATGAAAAAAAATTATACAGTTTTGGAATTGCGTAGACCAAGATTGTCTTATAGTTTCCAACGCGACACGTTTGCTTGTTTAAAAAGTATGTGTTCTCGGATGTCGGAATTTGGCTTTCAGTGTGATTGATCCGTTTTGGTTTCTTTGATTCCGAGATTTTGTAAATCCGTTCCTTCGATTCCGCTTTTGATTTGGTTCCACTTTATGTTTTCACGTGCACACGCTTTATGTTTTCACGTGCCCACGCTTTATGTTTTCACGTTTGTTTTTCGAAAGATTCCTTTGGTTTTCGCTGTATGTTTTCCGTTGCGTTTTGTTTTCGTTGATTCCGAGCCATTTCGATTTTCTTTGGCCCATTTTCACTTCTTGTGGTCCGTTCTTTCACTTTCCACCACAATGTTTTTTGATTTATGTTTTCGAAGTTGGGTTCCGGAAACAGGATCCAACACTACCAATTTAAATGAATTTAATTATAAGTGCATTCGAAAAAGTGTCATAAAAATATACGAAAATAAAAGGAATATAAGTAAGGGCAAGAATACTTATGGGGATTATGACAGTGATGGCGTTAGAGAAGGAATTTAAACACACTTTATGCCATGAATATACATCATTTCAATTCACAAGAAAATCATAAAAAAGATAATAAATGCATATAAAATTATATAAAAATACTTAGAACGTAACATGTTATTTTTAAGGTCACTAGCTTGACCATTTCAGCTTAATTTTTTATCCAACTCTTCTTTTGAATATTAAGGTCCTATGCATCATCATATTAGGACTTATGCTTCTTATGTCCAAAATTTTCCATCCTATGGCTATCATTTTCTTTTTAATTATCTCCAACACCTCTTTCGTTGTTCCCTATCAATTTTTAACTCTGAAATGGGTAGTTTCTTAATGAAGGGTATCAGTGGTGCTTCCCACCTTACTAATAATTCCTATTTTAATTTGTCACTCAAGTCCTCCTTTCCTAGTTCATGTTCATCTTCGTCCCTAACAATAATTGGTTTTCTATTGCACTCATCTTGTTTTTTTTTATACACTCATCCATTATATCAATCTTCATACAAGAGTTGTTTTTCCTTTGAATTCTTTATTACTTTGTTCATATTAAATTCAACTTTCTCATGACCAATCCGAAGAATAAATTTCCTTTTATAAACATCCATCAATGCCCTTCTTGTATTTATAAATGATCTACCAAGAATTAATAGGCAGTTCTAATCCTCTTTATTGTCTAGCACTATGAACAAGAATAATAAACTTGTCCACTTTTAGTAGTTCATCTTCCAATATGCTAAGTGGTTTCTTTATAGATTGATATGCCAATTGAATAAACATGGATGTTGGCTTCACATGTCCTAGCCCCAATTTCTAAAAATTGACAAAGGCATAAGATTAATACTTGCACCTAAGTCACATAAACACTTAAACACTTCTAAATTACCAACAATGTAGGGTATAGTAAAACGCCTTGGATCTTTCAATTTTGAGGACATGTGGTTGTTAATTATGGAGCTATAGCTTTCAGTCAAGGAGACTATTTGATTGTCCTCCCAAGTCCAATTGTTCAATGTATTTAAGAAATTTTGCGTATTTGGGTATATGTTTCAAAGCTTCCACAAAAGATAAATTGATTTGCAATTTCTTTAAATTATTTACAAACTTTACAAATTGCCATCTAATTGATTCTTCTATAGACTCTATAGAAATGGAATCTTTAGTGCATATGAAGGGGAGGACTATATGGAGTTTCCTCTTTCTTCTCTTCTTCTTTGCCCTTTTTCTCTTGTCTTCTACTTAGTTGGATTTAACTTTCTTATTGGATAGTTTTTCCAACTCTTTCTTATTACTAAGTGTGATGACTTTTAGTTCCTCTCTTGGATTAGACTCTGTGTTGCTCTAGATATGCCTCATATTTTGTGTAGACAACGCATCAGCTATAAAACTTGAACCTCCAGATTATGAATGGAAGATGCATAGTTCTTTTCAATTTGATTGAACTTTGTTTTCATCCTCTTTTGATTCTCATTTTGGCTCGTGAATTTGAAATTTAAAACATCCATGAATTTATTCATCTTTGATTCCAAAGAATCAAGCCTTTTTTGTTGAAATCCTAGTGGTCTTGAGCTTTCATTAGATTCCCTGCATCATTTTTAGACCAAGAAAATTTTACATTTTTCTTCTACCCGCGATTATAAGTATTGGAATAAGGGTTATTACCATTTGATAGATACATAATTGATCATATTTATACCTTTTATTTTATGTATTTTTAGTGATATTTTATACTATTATTGCATATTTGGTACTTAATTCATTTCAAGTATGATTACAGAGTACAATTGCCTTCATAGACCTAAAGGAGAAGAATTAGGAGGAAAACACGACATAAAATGAAGATTCGAAGCAAAGAAGGGATGTACGGGCATGCATTAGCGTATACTGTAACATCCTGTTATCCCATATTAAGGGTTAGAACCCTAGAATGGTGTACATGAGAAATTATTGAGAAGTTTGAAAGTGAATTTCATGCTCATGCATAGTATATCATACACACACATGTGAATATTAATTATTGCACACATTAAAATGAATTTACATGCACTCATGGACATTTTTCTAGGTATAATTGATTTATAAATATGATTATATTGAGAATTGTGGATTATATGTATTGAAAATTGATTTGGTGATGATAATTGTTGATCTAAAATTTTTGGTGAAATTTATGAAATTTTAGGTATTTTTAGACAAGGAAAAATGTTGAGTGTCAGGATAATTGATAAATGGTAGTTAAAATAAGAGTCAAATGGTAGTTGAAATTTTGATAAATGACTTTGGGATTTGTTGACAAGCGTCATTGAAAATTGGGAGACAATTTGAGTAAAAATTAAAGCTGATTGGATTAATTAAATAAGAGGACCTAGTTTAAACTATAGAGATTGGACATGTGGCAAGTGACAAGTGTCACTTTCCAAACCATGTCGTTATCCCACGATTCTCTTAACTACTTGGAAGACCATTAAGTTGTCTTGAATCTTTCTTTCTTCTTCTTCTTCTTTATGGCTTTCTTCTTCACCTTCTTCACAAATTTTCTCACCAATTTCCATTCAAGTTGAACCTAGCTCTCTCATCTTTCACTTGCTACTCTCACCTTGTTGCCTTCTTTATTTGCCACAAGAAAACCTAAACCTCCCAACCTTCATAATATTGTACATGGGTTGTAATTGAAGTTAAGGCTTCTTGGTGTTCTTGAAGAGTTTAAAGATTTTGAAGCTAAATCAAGTAAGTTATACTTTAATCATCATGGGTAGTGTTAAATGAAACTAATATGATGAGTAATTTGAGACTAATAACTAGATCATAAAATTATGTGTGTGAATTGTGAGTGATGAAATGTGCATATAAATGTCTTGGTTCTGCATATAAGATGACTAACCTTTCACAAGTTGTTGTAGTGATGAGTTTGAACTTAAAAGATCATTCAAATGGTGTAGAAGAAGTGAAGAAATTACAACTTGTAAATTGGATATTTATGTTATGTTTTCTTGGTATATTAAGTGGATTTTTTTGATTGTTTTAGAGATGAACTAACATGAGTTTAGAGCTAACAAAAAGGAGTACTATGGTGTTTTGAAATGAGATAAATTAAGGTGATAGTTAGGAATGAAAAGGAGGTGAAAAATGAATTGGAACATGTGCAGAAAATTGAAGATGAATGTGTATATGAATATGTTCTGTTTTAGTGTGTAATAACGTGAATGTTAGTAATTGTAATAGAGATGAAGTAGAGTGAGCTAAAAGAGAAAGAAAGGGATAGTATAGTGTCCTGAAGCTAGGAGAATTAGGATAATAGTTCATAGATAAAGGAAAGGTGACAATGGAGTTGAATGTTTGCTAAAATATTGAAGAATTCTTAGACAAGGTTGATGTTTTATTTATGGGGTTATGATCAACAATCTTATATGATGTGTTTTGTGGATGTTTTGAATTGGAATAGAGGTGACAATGAAGAGAAATTGAAGTAGGAATGACAAGATATGCAAGAGATATGTTTAATAATACAATTGGAAGAGGAAGGAGTAAGGATTTAGTAAACTAGAAAATGATGGTGATATGTCTTATTAAATATATATGATTGATAAATCAAATGAGTAGAGTTTTATGGATTTTAATGCAACTAATATGGTAGTTGAAGTAGCATGTAATGAAGTTGCATAAATTAATGTGAATAATGGAGAATTTGGTGTAAAATGATGTTAGTATATGTGTAGAAATTATGGGAAATGTTGTTAAGTGAGATATGCTTCTCATATGTTTGTTAGGTAGACTTCAGGTTCGTTGGGCAGACATTCTCGAGAATTCTGGCTTCCCAGCTTCGTTCATGTCTATTTGGAGGGATGTATGTCCATTGGGCAAACATTCTCAAGACATTTACATAAATGTGCAATTTTGATCCTTTAGACAGCAAAATCTCTCTTTGGGATCTTCACAGAAGTTATAGAACTAGAAGCGTTCTAGAATGAAATTAATCCATCATCCATAGAAAAAGTTATGTTTTTGTCCCAAAATTGTGTATATATATAAATTATTGACTTATTAATGTTTTCCTATGAGGTATTTAGGCTTGAATGTGATCTTGAATTAACCTAGTTGATGATGAATTGAGTGATTAAAGTAAGGAAAGTGTATTAGGTATTAAGGAATGATTTAAAGATGATGCTAATTGGTTAGGAGGCGTGTATTAAGGAAATGTACCTAGGATTGTTATTAAGCATGCATTGTACATAATTCCATATATACATATGTGCATAAATGAGTACTTATATAATTGTTCAAAGTTGCGATATGTGTAAATATGTGTTGCATGATATAGAAGAGTAGTTAGAGCGAAAAAATCTAGACAATTGCTTGAACTTCGAGGTAATAGCTATCTGGAGCAAACTGTGAGTAACCTAGATGGTCTTACTATGATTATTTTTTGTTTGAATTATGTATTGAATTATTATGTGGTATGTACAAATTCTAGACATTAAATGTCCGAGGCGTTTGATGCATGAATAATATTGGAAGTGCTCATTGAATGTGAATTTGACTGAATATGTGATTTCTCAACTTAAATGTTAAAGGTTGGACTAAAGTTCGATGAAAATTGTGAATGAGACTGTGAATGTGATTGATTGAACACAATGATTGAATATGTTTGGTGCATTGCATTACATGAATGCATGAAATATAAAGGCAGTTGTGACCAGAGTTGCCAGTAAAAAAAACTTAAAGCTCAGAATGTGCTAAGAGCCTCTGGCTTAATATGTAAAATGAGCCCTCTATCTCCAATGAATATGAAACAATATTAATGAGCCCAATATCTACAACAGATACGGGACATTGAAAAAAGCACTTAGTCACAACAACGAAATAAACAAATGTGAGTCTCATGAGTATTGTATATACACTTGATGTATGTACGAATTGAATGATTGTAATGTATTATTGAATTATGTTGAATGAGAAATATGAAAATTGTGTACAAGGTGTTTTATGATGCTACATGATGATACTTGAAATGATATGAACTATATGATTGCATGGATTATGGTGTTATGTGATATGAGTGAACCATTGAGGATGGTTAACTCACAGAGTTTGCAAAATTCACCAAAAATTATGTATTGTCTTTTCAGGTTTGAGAGAGACGATATATCGTCTAAGTCAATTTAGAAGAGAAATAGTATTGATTTTGGATAGAAGACATGGCTTAAACGTTGGTCAGCTAGGAATGAGGGATTTAGATAAAATTTTGTATAATTCCTCATATATGTAGTATGTTCTGTATACAGAGATGTAAACTCTGATTAGTTTTTGATAATGTACATATATGGATGTTGTTGTAAAGCCACAGTGTACATATTGTTTAAGAAATGAAATGTGGAATTTGGGTTTTAGCCATGGTGATTCTTATGTTTTAATTTATGATGCGATGAGTAAGTGAAAGTGATGTAGTTAGTGCACCACTTCCGTCGAGCATGTGCTCGAATGTCGGAAGGACGTACGGGCACAAATGTTTGATGGGAGTGGGGTGTCATATGTACATTTCTTCCAAGCCATGCAGATTTGTGATTTTCAAAGAATTTTATGCATCAGACCATGCATCAACCAAAACCCTAAAATATAAAGAAGTTTTCAAAGGCAAACTAGGGAGGAGACAGAGAGAGGCATTTTGAAAATCTCATAAGCAACTCAGTGGGTGATTTTGATCCAAAGAAGTTGGAAAACATGAGGAATTCAACGTAAGATCCATCAAAATACAAGATCAAACCTCTACATGACAATAATACTTGATAAAACACAACTAGGGAGATTTAGAATTATGAACTCATTGTTTTCAATTGATTTTTCTTTCTATTTATGTTTGATTTCATGTTTCAACATGTGTAACTAAACATCTTATTAGTATTTAGGTTAGATGAACCCTATGTTGATACTTTAATATAATTTGATTCTTTTGTTAATGTAATTGGTTTGATTGGTATATTGTAATTCAATTTTGTGTTTTTTAGTAATGTTCTAATAAATTTGGAATGTAAGGCCCCAGATTGTACCTTAGTTGGAATGTTACATGTTCATAAAAGTATATGTATCATAGGTGTTAAAAATTGTGATATGATTGCGAATTGCATATGACTTGAATTTTGGTTTAATGGATCATACTTAGTGATTTGGAGTTAATTGATACAATTAGAGAATTGAGGTATTAAAATATACATTTGGACTAAGACAATTGTGAAGTGGCAAGTTAAGTTGGTACATGAAAAATTAGAATGATTAAGCCTATGAGTTAGTGACATTTGGCAACATTGGTTGAGTGACAAGTGGCCTAATTGAATTGTGACGTTTGGTATCCACATATGAAGACATGTAGATGGCTTCACTGAAGGACAAATAGCACACTTTCATGTGTGACATGGGCCTTTTTGAAATTATGACACCATGCATCACAAGGTTTAGGCAAGTGCAGATTCATTTTAGCACATTTTGGTGTTTCTGCCGCCTTCTCTCTATCCTTTGCTTCTTACCACCGAAACCTCTCACTCCCTCTCAACTTCTAGAATTTTTCTTGTTTTTGGATCATCTTTACTTGGAATCTTTGTAAGTTACTGTATTAAGAAGTAGATTTTGCTATTTTCTATTTTATTGTTATGTTGGTGTTCAAATTTGCACCTTGGTCTAGTAGCTGTGATTGGTTACTTAGAAGACTATTTGGTTGGAATTGTTCTTTGAAGTTAAGAAGGTAAGGGAATGCTAAACTTGATTTCATGTTATAATATGAAATGTTCGATACTTCAATTGAATATAATATATTAAGATGATGATAAATGAATGTTGAAAAATGATCCTTGTATGATAACTTCTGGTTTAGTTTTGATGTTTAGAAGATATTGATTTGTAAGTTACTTAATGAATGATTTTTGAATTAGTTTTGAACATGAATTTGATGTGGAATTGAGGCATGAATAATGTGGAATTGAAGTGGAATGAACCTTCGGTTCACTCATCATACGATCGTAGGAATTATGGGGCATATTCCTATAGTGGTAAAAAAGGGTTAGGAAAGTGAAAAACTTGGTTTTATGTAATCGTTGACATATATAAGGTTAGGGCACTTAGTAATGGTTTAATTAAACTTAATTGAGGTTGAAAATGAACGTAGATGATGTTAGATTAATTGAGTAAAAGTTAATCTAGTTATGGACTATTAATTGAGCTAATAACTTAAATAATGTGTGATTAATTAATAATGTCTCTAATGTTAAAATGTGTGGTATGTTCAAGATGAATGTGTTTTTAAGAATTCAAATGTGTTCCAAAGGTTTTATGTGATGTGAATTAGATATGGATGTTTGTAATTTGGGAATTTCTATGATGTTATGTAATACGTAATGACTTAATGTTTCATTGATATATTTATGCAAATGCTTATGTTTATAAGGCATATTGAGTTCAATTTTAAAAAGAAATAAAGACATATTTTATATGCTACATTATTTGTTTGTCATTTTGAAATCTGAATTGGATTATTTTAAAATTGTTAAGTCCTATTCGTGGGTAAATAAGCATGCCTAGAAGGGTTTGCAGCTACTCCTGTGACACTTCGGTGTCTCCTGATATCGACAATTTGGCATCTCTTAATATCGACACTTTGGTGTCTCCTGATATTTGACATAATGATGTCTTCTAATAGTAAGACATAAGTCTCACCTGTTCTATGATACCAATCGTGGTATCTTCTATTCTGGTCCCATTACCCACTTCTATAAAAAGAAATAACAAGCTAACCTCGTTTGTGTTTTGATACATGTTTGATTATGTTATAAACAAGTTCTGATCTGAAATAAGATAAATTTTGATCTTATACAAGAGGAATTCTGATTTAATACAAGTTCTAATATGTTTTGGCACAATTATGTTCTGTTTTGAGACTTGTGCATTTTGTTATGAAGCAATGACATTCTATTTTGATATTTATGTGTTTTGTTCTGTATTAATGAATCATATATTGTTTTAAGACACATAATGTTTGGGTTGCTTTTAAATATGAATAACTAAAGACTGCTTATGATATGATTTGATTCTAAACACGTGAATATTAGACGACTGTTAGAAATAGTTGCCATTATATATCCCATTTAGTTATTCCTCTCTAAGTTTTATGCTTAGCACAGTGCTTTTACCTCCGTGTAGGTTCTAATAAGAAGACTTAAGGTTGGGACAACTGCAGTGGCCAAAGGAGGATGTGTTTTGTTTTGATAAGATGTGTATTTGAGTTTGTTTTTTAGATGTATTTAATGTAATGATACATTTTGTATATTTGTGGATAAGGTTTGTAATATCCTATAAATGATTTGTAATAACCTTACTAGAAGATGGATTTAATATATATGCCATATGTTTTGATTAGTTCATTATGTACGATGTATATTATGCTTTGTTTATAAAATAACTCCTAATGGATTGTGATGTTTGTTTGCTTGAGTTTTTGGAAATGTATGTAAGGAATGTTTAGTCTGTTTTAGATTTTTTTGGTCTGTTTTGTGTGGCACCTACATATCCTACTAGGGTATATGAGGGTGTGACATCGTTTGGTACTAAAGCCTGATTTAGGCGATTATAGTTTTAGCCAGTGCTTAACTATTGCTTATACATGGATATAAGAGTTGTGTTTGGCCTAATGCGGATTGTCCCATATTTTGGTTATAAAATTAAATATGGAAAGATCTCATGAAGCCGTTGATTAGGTTGTTGAGAGTAATAATCCTGAGCAATCTCATCCATCTATATTTGGACCCTTTGGGGTAAATCGAGATGAAGTAGCACCACCTCTACCCCCAGCTCAAGGGAATGCTTTGGTTAAGTTGTCACAAGACATTATGACTTTGTTATACTGTATGACGGCACCCAAGGCTCCGATTGATCACTTGTGAAAATATGGAGTTGAGGAATTAAACATCTCTGGAGGAGTCTGAAAGAGATAAATTCTAATTAGAGAAGGTGAGGAGGGTGTTAGATGAAATTAGTTGCCACCAGATTAGATGGTGCACTGTGTTGTTTCTCTTTTTCAGGGAGCAACCTATGAGTGGTAGAATTTTGTTTTGAGGAATTCTCAGTTATTGGAGCTTCTGACTTGGGATTTCTTTTCCCAAAAGTTTAAAGCCATGCATATGACAGAAGTTTATAGAAAGGAGAAGTGGAAGTAGTTCTTAAACCTAAAGCAAAGAAACCTCTCTATTGCTGAGTACGACAGGGAGTTTAATAGACTCAGCAAGTATACACCTGAACCTGTACTTACTGAGGAGTTTGGTGTCATCAGTTTGAGGATGGTTTGAATGACTTGATCAAAGAACATCTAGCATCATTCACTCTCTTACAGCAAGTGAGTTACCATCAACTGATGCAAGCTACTATTAAGTTAGAGAAGCAAGAGATGGTGAAGAGAGAAAGGGCTCAGCAAAGGGGTTTTGTTAGAGGAGGTCAGCCCTCAAGTAAGCAGAGACATGAAGATGTTTTCTCTGCACCGAAATTTACTCAGAGATTTGTAGCTCTAGGAAGGCCATAAAACTTTCCCTCATTGACTGCATCTAGTAGGGATTCCTCTGTGGTTCTAGATTATGATGCTCTAGAGTGCACTCATTGCTCCATAAATCATTGGGCTACTTGTTGGAGGGCTATGGGTGCATGTTTCTGATGTGGCATCACTAAGCATCTGATAGCCAATTGCCCTATGAGACAGTCTCTGACATCACAAGCTAGTAGAGAGGCCTCTCATGCACCTATTGGAAAAAGAGGACGAGGTACAGGTCGTGGAGGATAAAGTTAGATCAGACCTAATCTAAGTACTCATTCATAAATTGTTGATCAACCTGCTATGCCTTCTACTCCAACTTGAGCTTATGCTTTGAAAGCTTGTGAGGATTAGGATACACCTGAGGTTATTGCGGGTACTATTTCTCTCATTGATTATAAAATGCATGCTTTGATTGATCTTGAGTCCACTCATTCTTATATCTGTCTTGGAGAAATTTTTAATAGAAAGATGTCTATATATCAGCTAGATTATGATATTCATGTAACCAATCCTGTAGGTAGTTATGTGTTGGTTAATCAGGTATATAGAAACTATCCTATTATGATCCGAGGACGTGAATATATAGTAGATTTAATTAGATAGACTTTTCATGTATTTAATTTGATTTTGGGTATGGATTAGTTGTCCAAGCATCAGATAGTGGTTGATTATATTGCTAAGATAGTTATGCTTAAGAAGCCTGAACAACCTGAAATAATACTGCATGACATCTGCACTGGTTCTCTAGCTAATGTGGTATCTGTAACACACCACCACCATAGAACATATACCTGAACATCCAGAGAACATTTAAGAACATACCCTATGAGAATGACATATTAAAGTAATCATATTCACTATTATGGCATCATAGAGACATAAGTGATCATAAGTTCAACTTTTCTCATTTTATTTAACAAACATCATTTACATTGTCATTACATCTCATAATCCATATATTTACATTACAAAGACATCTAACATAAAATGAGATGCTAACAAAAATAATCTATCTAAACTCCTCAGACATCAACTAACCAGACCTTTGAGCCATTCCTGATTCCAAAATTGACTGCTACTAGATTGCCTTATAAGTTAGGTCTCCTCAGTACCTGAAAAATAATATTGCAATTTTGATGAGTTTTACAAACTCAGTAAGTGAACCATCATCGATTTGCTCACTCGAGTCAAAACACAACATCACAATTACATAACCAAATTCACAAGTATATCAAATTATCTTGAATCAATTCCCATACAGTTTTGTCTACCAAATCACACTATACATCATATCTCAATAAGCACACTATAATACAAGCATGTCATATAATCTTTTTAGAATAATCCAGTCTCTCACCTCAATCATTCATATAATCAACATGTATACAAGTATTGCAGATCACTATATCAACATAATTCAGTGCTCTTTTTTTTCACAATCATTCACATGATACATGTAAAGATATATATATATGCAATGCACATGAGATTAAAACTATCCCGTATCTATTATGGATACTGGACTCATTTTAGATACTATCCCGTACCCATTATGGATAATGGGCTAATTAATCATAGAGTCTATGGCTCTGTGTGTAGATTTTTTAGCTTTAAGCTCTTTTTTCATATTGGTCACTCTAGTCACAACTCCTTTATCTAATCATGCATATCAATGTAATGAAAATGCATAAAATCACATATTATGCTATCAACAACTCTCATTCAATATGCACAGTCATATAACATTGATCAGATCTAAGTCTGAAATTCAACATATAGTTAAGAACACAATTTCCATATTCACATTCAATTTGCAAACACTTCCAATGTAGTCCAGAATATCAAACTCCTTAGACCATCAATGTCCGAAATTAACACAATCATATCAGTAACAGTTTAATATCTAATAGTTAATTAAGAACAATTCAAATATAGTGAGTAAACATCTAGGTTAACTCACAATATGCTCCAGATAGCTCCTGCCCTAACAAGCCAGCAATGTCTTGAAGCTGTCGGTCAATTTGTGATTCTAAATCATACAATACACACATATATACACTTTACTAAATTGTTTAATCAAATAAGTACTCAATCATACACATGTATATGTGTTATGTTCAATGCCTACTCAATTGACCTTTTCGAGCATGTAACTAATCATAAATTTTGACCATTCAAGCATTATAATTTGTATACTACCATTTTGCAATCAGGTTTGTCCCTTTAAGTTAGCTTGATTTACTCCAAATTTATCAACCATATTTTACACTTATCCTTGAACATTTTTTGTTAAGTCAAAATGACTTCACATATATGATTTTGATGAATAACAGACGGAGAAAGAAAAGCAGACGAAGAATGAAAAACAGACGGAGAATGAATAACAGATGAAGTAGAAAAGCAGACAGAGAATGAATAACAGACGAAGAATGAAAAACAGACAGAGAATGAATAACAGACGAAGTAGAAAAGCAGACGGAGAATGAAAAACAGACGAAGTAGAAAAGCAGACGAAGAATGAAAAACAGACAGAGAATGAATAACAGACAGAGAAAGAAAAGCAGACGAAGAATGAAAAACAGACGGAGAATGAATAACAGATGAAGTAGAAAAGCAGACGGAGAATGAATAACAGACGAAGAATGAAAAACAGACGGAGAAAGAAAAGCAGACGAAGAATGAAAAACAGACGGAGAATGAAAAGCAGACGAAGAATGAAAAGCAGACGGAGAATGAAAAGCAGACGGAGAAAGAAAAGTAGACGGAGAATGAAAAGCAGACGGAAGCCAAAAGCAGACG
>JAOSBK010000004.1:15034618-15052795 GCA_027568895.1 Erythroxylum shatona
TATCAAATGTGTGCTCCTACTAACTGATCGTCATAACCTGGAGAACTTCTACATATATCACTATCACTTTGTTTCACCTTCTATACATACATTCTTAATCAATTTAGGAGCATAAACATATAGTCATCTTGAAATTCACATATCAAATTCACTAGTACAATCTTATACTTGATCATAAATTTCGAGTTCAATCTTTCAACTCCACTTTGCTTGTACACCTTAAATCTTGTCATTTTTACTCTGTCTTTATCTCTTCTTCAGTCAATTCATGAAAATATTTACACATCCGTATCAATTCAAGTCCATATCCCCCAGGAACTTCTATTACTTAATTAACTAACACAACTATAGATACTACATCTTTATCTAACATATCGGACTATGTCATATTTCTTATTCCTAAATATCCACAAGCTTTCCTCATTTTACACTCTAACCAAACACCATTTTTCTCATTAATTCTATTAGCCCGAACTTTTAACAATCGCTCTTGCGGTTGACACATAACTTGTAGGATGCCCATGTAAGATCCTAATACTGGGCTCTTATACCATAAGTGTTGGGCGCTGTTACCATAAGTGTTGGGCTATTATACCATAAGACTTGAGCGTATCTTTACTACATCATTCTCTTTAATACATTACGTACAAATAATTTTCATCATTGACATTTCAATACCCTCAAAACAAAAGGGTTTTACAGGGCTATAATGTCATTTCAAGCCACCTTACAATATAATCCGAAATCTCAAAATACAAAAGTGACATAAACTACAAATTCTAGAAATGCGACTAAAGCCTTGTGTTTTCCAAAGCTAACTCACAATACAACATAAGCAAATTGGGAGTGATGCCTTGACTCTCTTTCACTCCATCTCTTGCTCATCACCTGGAGGTGGGGACAGGAAAGAGGTGAGCTTGAAAGCTCGTGCGTAACAGTTTATATAAAAAGAAAAGCAAAAACTTTTGAAACTATTTTACTTGCCATAAAAAACTTTCATTGAGTTTATAAAAAACATGTTTCTCAAAATTCTTGTCTTATTAAGTAATCAAAATCACAAACAACACAATTTATGCATTTTCAGCTTATTTGCAAATCATAAACACATAAGCACATCATAATGGTTTAGGTAAGTCCAAAACATGACGCACTACACATTAGCATATAATGGTCCTATATAGTCGTAAACTTGAGGGACTTCTTGAAGGAGCTCCGTGTCACTAGCGGGCAGGCAAAAAAAGTCTATACTTGGGTCAACATGCACGTGACGGTTCTTGAGGGACTACCACAAACTAACGTAACACATAGATTTCAAAATCTTGTAAGCTCGATGCCCAAAATGGCACATTCTCATAAAAACTTGCTTTTCATATGTTTGACGTATATCTTGAAAACCATTCTTGAAAACATGATTTCATAAACATGCATCTTTCCCAAAAGATATCCGTCAAACCATGTAACAAACATATAGCAGATTTCACAATCATTCATGTTCAATAATGTAGCCTTTATGATGCAAATGAAAATAAGAAAACTTCTTTGATTTAAAGAAAACAGTAGTGGCTTATTTACTCTATTATAAACATATACCCACCTTGATTTCCTTGCTTATAGCCTTGCTCAAACATGCCTCTTCCCTTGTTCCTCTTGCCTCTTTGATCCCTTTATACAATAACAAAAATCCCACTCAATAGGGTTTTCAATTGAAAATTCCTCAAAGCACAATCACTAAAATTGGTTCTAGAATACTTAAACCCAAGTCTTTTCTAAACTCCATGAACTAAAATCCTTCCAAAAATCCAAAAGATTCAAAATGATCTTACCTTGATTCTTCACCAAATGAAAAGATCTTTAGCTCAAATGGAAGCTCTTTTCTTCCTCTTCCTTTTTCTCTTCTTGGACAGCTTCAAAATCTTTCTTGAAGACTAAGAAGAATTAAACCCTAACCCACTCTCTTCTTTTCTCTCAAACCACCAAACTCTCTTTCTCTTTCTCTCTCATTTTTGTTGTTCTCTTCTGCTTATCCTTCCATTCACGTTTTTTCTTCTTCATTTATAAGCACGACAACACTTCTTCTTCCAATTATGCCTTTAATGATTAAGAATTGTCCCATTTGCCCTTCCAATTATGCCTTATATTTTTTTATACTTAAGTGTCTTGTCAATAGCACCCTTGAATATTCTAACATAACACTTTCTTCTAGAAGATGTCCCCCATTGTCTTAGGTTTCTAGTGACACCAAAATCATTCAATTCAGTTCAGTGATTCGAAAGATATACTTCAAACATGTTTGGACTGCTCTTGTCCAATCAATATACTATGCACAACTTCTATCTGAAATTTAAACATCTTAAAAATTGAATTAGATTCTAATTTCTTCATACCATTTGTAGCTCCATGTCTTTAGTTTATCACAAATAAGGAATCATCTCATTTGGAGCTCTACCTATCTAGAAATCATCAAAATACTAAAGTATGTTCAGTGGAATAACACCAGTTCATAGTATTTAAAAACACACACATTTTACCATTCCCACATTTTTCACTCAATATCTCTCACTTCATTTCAGATGGCTACAATTTTTGGTGGAGATGTAGAGAAATGTCTTACAAGTCCAATGGTTTAAGAATCAAGTTATTTGAGTGTCTAGAGAAGAAGTTATAGCCAAAAAATCCAATATGGTTTTATCCTCAATCAAATTGAACCTATTGTGGGACAATTCGTATAACTTTCTCTAGAGATATTGGATTTAGGTGTTATTTAGATGGTTTGAAAGAGAAATTCAAGAGATACAACTTTTATGAAGACTTCAAAAACAAATTCCATCCTCTGTAGGATAAGAAATGGAACAGAAATGTGATATGAACAGTAACCCAGAAGAAGTTTATGAACAGTAACATAGAAGAAGTTACAATTATCATAACTTCCTCTACAGATATCTGATTTAGGTGTTCTTTAGATGGTTTGAAAGAGAACTTCAAGAGATACAGCTTTCATGAAGACCTCAAAGACAAATTCCATCTTTTGTAGGATCAAAATGGAATAGAGAATGTAAGGTAAACAATAACCCAGAAGAAGTTTATAAATAGTAACACAGAAGAAGCTTGCAATTGTCATAACTTCCTCTACAGATATAAAATTTAGGTGTTCTTTGGATTTTTTGAAAGCTAACTTCAAGAGATACAACTTTCATGAAGACTATAAAGACAAATTCCATCTTTTGAAGGATCAAAACTGGAACAGAAAATATAAGGTGAACAGTAACCCAGAAGAAGTTTATAAACAATAACATAGAAGAAGTTTTAGGCATAACTTTCGATTCCAATGTCCAAAATTCTCATACTATATATTGTTGGAAAGATAACAGAAAGATATATAACTCTCAAGAAAGAAACTTTGCCAAAATCTATCTAAATCAATCCCAATTTTTCCTTAAAATCTGAAGACAAATTTTACATTCATCTTCCAATGTACTACACTCAGTTCTCTACTTCATGACAAATTTTTAGGTTCTTAAAGATAGAATTTAAATTCGATGTCTTCATAAGAAATGTAGCCATATGTTTCTGGTTTAATCCAAATTAATAATCATCTTGTTTGGATAACTAGAGAAAAAGTTGTGGCTAAAAGACTGAAGCGTACTCCATAAACATTTTCTAGATCAACCACCCATTTTGTTTCACAATCTTTCCTAAACACAAATCATACTAAGATCACCTTTTCTACTTCACGTACTCCTCATTCTCAACTTCATTTCAATTTAGTATCATCTATAATGAAATTATAATCCATGATTAATTATGAACACTAATAACATAATATACACATATATACATATTCTTCATCAACTTACTACACAAATGCAACTTCATTTTAGCTTTCATTCTACTTCTAACTTTCACCTTAATTCTTCTCATTTCAAAACCTTTTATCCACCAGAAACACCAAAGCAAAACTTAAATCTATCCACATTTCTCATTCACTACTAATTTACCCTTGCCTATCATTTCTTGGTTCAAGAATTTTCACTATTTGTTCTTTACTCATGACTAATCACCAAAATTTCTTATTTTCAGTTCTAACTTCTAAAAAATGTTCGGGGTCCAACATTTAAGATCATGTTTACATTAAAAGAACTAATTTATTCCTTTAACAAGTCAGAGTTTCCATATTTGAACTCAACACATCAAAACAGTCCATTCTTTAGATAATGACATCAATTAACTATATAAACTTATCAAGAACTTAACCAGTTAATCAAGCAACAATCTAGGATCATTCCTAACCTTAATCAAGTCCAAATATACCAATTTAGAGTGAAATTTCTCAGCTCATTCAACATGCACACAAGGCTGAAACTAAAATTCCAGAATTTGTCAACAACATCGCTAATGTGTGTAATTTTTCTACCTTCAATACCTCACGAATTTAACAAGCTTAAAGACATCACTAACACCTGAAATTTTCCAGATTTCATATCCCTTAAGGTTACTTCATTTCAGTTAATTTAACTTCCATATTGGTTACACTAAGGCTTACAAAAATTTTGTTCACTTATGTCATTAACATTCATTGGTTTACAAACACATTTACAACTCAAATTTTCCAGATTTGAAAAACATCTTAATGACACCTATCTTTAGCATGAAATCCTTATCAATTGTGCTTCAATCCCTAACTTATATCATCCATCAAACAGTCCATAATCTACCATTTTCGTATATGCAAAAAAAAGACTAGAAAAGTACTCATTCATTCTCCATTTTCCAGCTTTTCTCAGGATAAGTTTTCGGGTCAATTTTGTATGGCCATTATGACATAGAAAATGAGGTTTAGGCAATATATTATTCTAAAAAATCTTCCTATATGTATTAAGTTTCTAATTACACAAATTTAATGTAGTTTGTTTCATTATTCCTAGAGTTGTAGCCAACATACTACATACTATTCTCAAACAGAGACAACAACCAGTGCTCAACTTCAAGTCAAATTTCAAAACCCTTAGAGATAGAAATTAAACTCAATTCCTTCAGGAAAATTGTAGATATATGTATCTAGTTTAATCTAAAATTAAAATAATCCCATTTAGATATCTACAGATCAAGATATGGCTAAAATATAGATGTTTATTCAGTGGAACCACTTCATTTAACAAGGCACACACTCCAATTAATTCACTTCAGTCATATTGTAAACTATTAACGCCAAAGACACATGCAAATGAACCCGCAACATCCCATTTTCATCTAGGATACTTGTGTTAACAAAACCCCTTATGTTACACTCAAAAAACATAGCAAGATATCAAAGTTTCCATATAAAAGAATCCACATTCGTCTAACTTATTCCAGCTCACTTCACTATCAACATCTTATACAATCTTTCCTAATTCAATCATCATAATCACATGGCTTAAAGATCATATTTCTACTTACTTGTTAAGATAAATTCTACCTCAAAACCCCAAGCTAATCTAGCCCTCCAAGCTTGCAAGATTATCACAAAGTAAAGGTGAAAACAAGTTGATTTTTGGCTAGGACAAAGAACAACAAAAATCTGGTTCTTTGGCTATCTTGTGAAGGTTAAAAATATGAAGCTAATGTGGTCATTTAGCAAGGTTGAAACCAAATTATAGAGATCGTGTGTTAGCAGTAACTTTTAGTGGAGAAAGGAGAAGAAGATGGTGGATTTTTCCAGCAACATCTTAGCTTATTTCAATTAGGTGCAAGGTGTCTCCAAACTACCTTAACATGTGTCATTTGGCATGTAAGTCATCTATCTCCTTCTTAAGCTGCCATATATCTCCTAATTACAAGTTCATTTGTCATTCACTCATGTTGCCATTTTTCAACCAATTACCTATGCCAAATATCACCTAATTATTTGTCCACTTGTCACTAAATCATACTGCCATTTCTTAATTATTTCATAGTCTTAGTCATCCTAATTTTCCATGTGTTAATTTGTCTTGCCACTTGGTACCTTCCAAGTCCTACATATTAATTCATCACTTTTTTAATGGTAACAATTAATTTCAAATTTACTACTTGTAACCAATCAACCCAAAATTTAAGGCATTAACAATACACAATTTACTTTATGATCATTTTAAACCTTTTATACTCCGAAATATGTCAATTGAGAGCATATATTATCTTTGCAATGTGTATGAAATCATAATTCATGTATGTATACTAATGATATGCATGTGAATGAAATGCATTTCATAAATGCTAAAATGATTTGGCTGATATGCAATAATCTAAGGTTCCTTTAGCATAAAAAATGAGCTAAAACAATTCTACCCCTTAAGAAATTTAGTCCTCGAAATTCTTATTAGATTGATCAAACAGATGGGGGTATAGTTTCCTCATGTTTTCCTTAGTTTCCCATATGGTTCTTCTTTCGAATGATTCCTCCAAAGGACTTTAACCAACGGAATCACTCGATTTCTCATTTACTTAGTCTTATAACCCACTATTTTAACTGGTTCCTCCATATAACTCAAATTACTTGTAATTTCAAACTCCTGTATTAATAACACATGTCAGATCTGGCTGATATCTCCTGAGTATATAATCTTATATAGACCAATGTATCTAGGGCTTAACTTAACCTTTTTACCAAACCTTAGCACTCCTCACCAAGATAATAATCTCAAAAACACCCTATCTCCCATTTGGTACTCCATATCTCTATAGTGTTGATCTGCATAACTTTTCTATCTATCTTCAGTCGTCTTAATTCTACTACGGATTAATTTTACCTTATCAATAGTATATTGAATTAGTTTTAGGCCTTTAACAATCCTTAGGCCCTCTTCATCCCATTACAATGGTGAACAACACTTTCTACCATATAATGCTTCATATGGAGCCATACCAATACTACTATGATAGTGATTATTGTATGCAAATTTGATAAGAGCTATATATTGATCCCATACTCCTTGGAACTCTAAAACATAAACTCTGAGAATATCCTCAACAGTCTTACTAGTTCTCTCACTCTGCTCGTCTTTCTGAGGATGAAAGGTTGTACTAAAGTTTAACCTTGTACCTAAAGCTTTTTGTAAACTACCCCAAAATCTAGAAGTAAATCTGTGGTCCCAATCTAATACAATGGACACTGGAACTTCATATAATCTCACTACCTCATTAACATACTTTTGGGTTAATTGTTCTAGTGTATTATTCTCTCTCGCAGGTAAGAAATGGGTCAATTTCATCAATCTGTCAACAATAACCCATATGGCATCATATTGCCTCGAAGTCCTCGCAAACCCATAATGAAATCCATAGTAATCCTTTCCTATTTCCACTCTAAAATAGGTAATGACTATAACTTCCTAACTGGAGCCTGATGTTCTACCTTAATCTGTTGACAACTCAAACACTTAGCAAACATACTCCACCATTTTATTCTTCATCCCTAGCCACCAGAAATATTGTTTTAGAGTATTATACATCTTGGTAGTACCAGGATGCATAGCATAGATTGCTAAGTGAGCTTCCTCCTAAATTTCTTTTCTCAAATCATCAACATCAGGTACATACAATCTCTACTTTAATGACAATATATTGTCTCTAAATGCAAACTCGGAGCTCAAATTATGTTTCAACTTTTCAATAAGCTTCATAAATTTTGGATCTTTACTTTGAGTTTTTCTGATCCTTTTATGTAATACCGATTTAAACTTCAATGTAACTATCAATGCTTCATTCTGTCCCAAATTTAGCTCAACATTTAAAGCTTCTAGTTATACTAAATTTGGTAACCTCGATGTCTGAATTTGTGTCACACTGCTATAGGATTTCCTACTTAATGAATCAGCCATAACATTAGCTCTACCAGCATGATACTCAATTGTACAATCATAATCTTTAAGTAATTCAATCCATCACCTTTGTCTCATATGCAACTCCTTCTAACCTAACAAATATTTCAAACTTCTATGATTAGTAAATATCTAAAATGTTTCACTATACAGATAATGTCTCCAAATTTTCAAAGCAAACACCACCATAGCAAGTTCTAAATTATGAATCGGATAGTTAAACTCATGAGACCTTAACTGTCTCGATGCATATGCAATCACTCTACCACACTACATCAATACACATCCTAATCCCTCGAATGAAGCATCACTATACACAACATATCCTCTAGACCCTGATAGTATAGTTAACACCGGTGTTGTAGTCAATCAGTGTTTTAAATCCTCAAAACTCCATTGGCACTCATCAGCCCATCTGAAAGGCACATTCTTCCTTAAAAACTTTGTTAAAATTGCTGAGATCAATAAAAACCTCTTGACAAACCTTCAATAATAACCAGCTAACCCAAGAAAACTCCAGATCTTAAACACATTTTTCGGGACTTCCCACTTCATCACTGCTTCAACTTTCTTTGGGTCCACCTGTATCCTTTGTCTAAACACTATATGACCTAAGAATACTACTTGATCAATCCAGAATTTACACTTACTGAACTTGGCATATAATTGTTTCTTCCTCATTATCTGTAAGACTTGTCTTAAATGCTCATAATGTTCCTCTTTGCTCTTTGATTACACTAAAATATCATTTATAAACACAATCAAAAAATGATCTAAGTAAGGTTGAAACACCTTATTCATCAGTGCTATAAAAGCTACCGGAGCTTTTGTCAACCCAAAAGGCATCACCAAAAACTCAAAGTTCCCATATCTGGTTCTAAATGCACTCTTAGGTACATCTGCTTTTGTTATCTTCAACTAATAGTACCCTGATCTCAAATCTAGTTTAGTAAACACCTGAGCTCCCTATAACTAGTCAAGCAAATCATCTTTTCTTGATAAAGGATACTTGTTCTTCACTGTCACTAATTCAACTGCCTAAAATCAATACATAATCTCAAAGTCCCATCCTTTTTCTTCACAAACAACACTGGAGCTCCCCAAGGTGATACGCTGGGCTGATAAAACCCTTATCAAATAACTCTTGTAACTGAATCTTAAGTTCCCTAAGTTCCACAGGTGCCATCCTATACGAAGAAATCGATATAGGAGCAGTACTTAGAACTAAATCAATCATAAACTCCGTCTCTCTTTCTAGTGTAAATCCAGAAATTTAGTAGGGAATATAACCAGGAAATCCTTAACAATAGGAATATCCGGTATAGTCTGCTTAGTTTGGGTATCAGTTACATAAGCTAAGTATGCCTCACATCCACCTCGAATCAGTTTGAGAGCATTCATTGAGGAAATCAACCTAGCTGGTACTACTTAACTAACACCTCAAAATTTTACCCTTAGTTGATTAGGGGATTCAATAGTCACTTCCTTAGTATAATAATTCATTACCACCCTATATATAGTAAGCCAGTCCATACCGAATATGAGATCTGTCCCCTTCAACTACAATACTATCAAGTTGACCTTCAACTTCACCTGATCAATCTGAATGATACACCCTTTACAAACTACCCCACTCACTGTAGTACTTCTTATAGGAGTATTCATTTATAAGCCACATTTCATCACCTCTCTCACATAATGTAGTTTAGATACTAGATGTGATGCAATAAATGAATGTGTGGATCCTGGATCTAATAATGCAAACGCTCAAATTGAAAGACATTTAACACACCTGCAACAACATTTGGGGAGTCATGTGCCTCCTATCTGGTGATGGCAAAGATCCTGGCCTGAGACTGCGGTTAGTTACTCTGCACCTCAGTCCTAACACTAGGAGCTGCTAAACTAGGTTTGCCTCTACCTCTGCCTCTCTGTCCCACTCCACTAGCTCTACTTTGCTGGACAGTAGTCTTAACCACTAATCCCTCTCTCACACTAGACTGTGCTCTCAAAGTCGCAGTATAGTCTCTTATTTGGTGCTAAAAAAAGCCACAATGCAAGCAAGCTCCCAATATCTTCCAACATTTCCCACTGTGTTTCTTTCCATAGTATTCACAACTGGGCATCTGTTGTGTTTGCCCACTAGATACTTGACCTCTACCACTACTAGCCTGAACAAAACCACCTCTCAGTCTAAATCCTGACTGTCTCGATCTAGTCTATAATGGGAACGATCTATTCTAGTGTTTACTAAATCTCCTTCCAGAATCAACTTAGGACTCACCCTGCCTCTTCACTTTGAACTCCTGCATGTACTCGCTTTGCCCATCTTTCAATAGCTGTTCAATTCATATTGAAGCAACTCTCAGCTTAATAAAGCTAGTTAAACTAGTAATGACCAATCTTGTTCTGATCTCTATATTCAATCCATCTTCAAACTGCCTACACTTGTCTTTCTTAGTTAGAATTAATGCAGTAGCTTAACCCATTAATTCATTAAACCTCAACTTATACTCAGCTACAGTAAGATTCCTTTGTTTCAGATCTAAGAACTCTTTCATCTTCTTATCCAAGTAAATATTGGGCATATAATTCTCTTTGAAAACTTTTAAAAAAATCTTCCCACTTCAATCTACAAGGTCTGGCGAAACTATCATGAACAGTCTTCCACCACTGATAAGCTGGACCTTATCGTAGCTAGATTGCATAGTCGAACCTTCATCGGACTAACAGTCCATCTGATCAAACATCCATTCAGTTCTTGCTAACCATCCTTCTATCTCTGTAGGGTTTGTACTTCTCTAGAAGCCTACAACTCCCTGCTTTCTGAGCTTATCATACCTCTTCTGTCTCATCTCAGGAATTCTAGGAGATATTGGTTCAGACTTTGGTACTGGAGACTCTCTATTAGCTCCTATGGACCCAATGTCAGCTGACTCTGTGACTCGATCTCCTATAGTGGATGACCAATAACAAACAATAGTTGTGATCACGATACAAATCTCTCACTATATATCATGTCTAAATGCTTTTATATGTCCTTAAGGATGTCAAACCATGCTCTGATACCAAGAATTGTAACACACCACTACTATAAAACATATACCCGAACATCCAGAAGACATTCAGGAACATCCCTAGGCATGTTAGAGCAATCATATTCACTATTATGGCATCATACAGAACATAAATGATCATAAGTTCAACATTTATCATTTCATTTAAGAAACATCATTTACATTGTCGTTACATCTCATAATCCATATATTACATTACAAAATCATCTAATATGAAATGAGATGCTAACAGAAATAATCTATCTAAACTCCCCAGATATCAGCTGACTAGACCTTTGAGCCACTCCTAATTCCAAAATTGACAATACTAGACTGCTACTAGATTGCCTTAGAAGTTAGGTCTCCTCAGTACCTAAAAAATAATGTTTTAATTTTGATGAGTTTTGTAAACTCAGTAAGTGAATCATCATCGATGTACTTATTCTAGTCAAAACACAACATCACAAGTATACAACCAAATTCACAAGTATATTACATTAACTTGAATCAATTCCCATACAGTTTTGTAAAATCACACTATACATTATATCTCAATAAGCACATTATAATACAAACATGTCATATAATATTTTCAGAACAATCTAGTCTCTCACCTCAATCATTCATATAATCAGCATGTATATAAGTATTGCAGATCAGTATATCAACAAAATTTAGTTTTTTTCACAATATATATATGTTCCACTTTCATTTTTATTTTGTTGTGACTGAGCACCTATTTAACTGTCCTGTATCTATTGAAGATATCGGGCTCATTTTAGATACTGTCCCATACCCATTGTGGATACCGAGCTTATTAATCGCAGAGCCCATGGCTCTGTGTGTGCATTTTTTAGCTTTAAGCTCTTTTTTCAGTGTGCACATTTATATAGCACATTCATCAGTTCTAAGTTCGACATTCAACATATAGTTGAGAACACAATTTCTATATTCACATTCAATTTGCTAACACTTCCAATACAGTCCAGAATATCAAAATCCTTGGACCATCGATGTCTGGAATTAACACAATCATATCAGTAATAATTCAATATCTAATAGTTAATTAAGAAAGTAAACATCTAGGTTAACTCATAGTATGCTCTAGATAGCTACTGCCTTAATGAGCCGATAATGTCTAGAAGTTGTCAGTCAATTTGTGCTTCTAAATCGTACAATACACACATATGTACACTTTACTAACTTGTTTAATCAAATAAGTACTCAATCATACACATGTGTATGTGTTATGTTCAATGCATGCTCAATTGACCTTTCCAGGTATGTAACTATTCATAAATTTTGACCATTCAAACATCATACTTTGTATCCTACCATTTTCCAATTAGATTTGTTCCCTTAAGTTAGCTTGATTTACTCCAAATTTATCAGCCATATTTTACACTCATCCTTGAACATTTCCATTATCAAAAGCATCTAATAAAACATAAACCATTGTTATTTTAAATCTGGAATTTGAGCAAGCTAAATCTATACATTCACCAAACTTTGCCCAGTAACATATACTCATACATTTGCCCAATTCTCATTCATAATTACCCGATGTTCTTTAATTCTCATTCATTCATACCTTACACATTTCTTATGTCCTTTAAGATCACGTTTTCATGAAAAGAACTTATTTATTCCTTTATCAATTCAGAATTTCCAGATTGAACTCAACACATCAAAAGAGTCCATTCTTTAGATAATGACATCAATTAACTAAATAAACTTATCAAGATCTTAACCAATTAATCAAGCAAAAATCTAGGCTCATTCCTCACCTTAATCAAGTCCAAATATACCAATTTAGAGTGAAATTTCTTAGCTAGTTCAACATGTACACAAGGCTGAAACTAAAATTCCAAAATTTGTCAATAACATCACTAATATGTGTAACTTTTCTATCTTTAATACCTCACGAATTTAACAAGCTTAAAGACAGCACTAACAAATGAAAATTTCCAGATTTCATGTCCCTTAAGGTTACTTCATTTCAAGTTAATTTAACTTCCATATTGGATACATAAAGGCTTAAAAAAATTCTGTTCACTTATGTCAATAACATTCATTGTTTTATAAACACACTTACAACTCATATTTTCCATATTTGAAAACATCTTAATGACACATATCTTTAGCTTTAATTCCCCATCAATTATACTTAAATTCCCAAATTATGTCATCCATAAAACAGTCCATACCATTTTCTTATATCCAAAAACATACTAGAAAAGTACTCATTCAATCTCCATTTTCCAGCTTTTCTTAGGATAAGTTTTTAGGTTAGTTTTGTATAGCCATTATGACATAGAAATGACATTTTGGCAATATATTCTTCTAAAAAAAATTTCCTATATGTATTAAGTTTCTAATGATATAAAGCTACTGCATTTTGGTTCATTATTCATAGAGTAATACCCAAACTCCAAAAAAGACAGCAACCAGTACTTAATGTTAAGTCAAATCTCAAAACCCTTAGATATAGAAATTAAAGTCTATTCCTTTATAAAAATTGTAGATATATGTATCTAGTTTAATCTAAAATTAAAATCATCCCATTTGGATATCTACAAATTAAGATATGGCTAAAATATAGATGTCTGTTTAATTGAACCACTCCATCTAATGAGGTACACACTCCAATTAACTCACTTCAGTCATATTATGAAAAAGTAATGCCAAAGACACGTGCAAATGAACCAGAAACATCCCATTTTCATGTAGGATACTTCTATTAAGAAAACCCCTCGTGTTGCACTCAAAAAACACAACAAGATATCAAAGCTTCCATATAAAAGAATCCATGTTCATCTAACTTATTCCAGCTAACTTCATCATCAACATCTTATACTATCTTTCCTAATTCAATCATCATAATCAGATGCCTTAAAGATTAAATTTTTTCTTACTTGTTAAGCTCAACTTATACCTCAAAACCTCATGCTAATCTAGCCCTCCAAGCTTATAAGTTTATCACAAAGTAAAGGTGAAAACAAGTTGATTTTTGGCTAGGACAAAGAACAACAAAAATTTGGTTTTTTGGCTATTTTGTGAAGATTAAAAATATGAAGTTGATATGATCATTTATCAAGGTTGAAACCAAATTGCCAAGATGTGTGTTAGAAGCAACTTTCGATGGAGAAAGGAGAAGAAGATAGTGGAATTTTCCAGCAACAACTTAGCTTATTTCAATTAGGTGCAAGGTGTCTCCAAACTACCTTAACATGTGTCATTTGGCATGTAAGCCATTTATCTCCTCCTTAACCTGCCATATGTCTCCTAATTACTAGTTCATTTGTCATTCACTCATGTTGCCACTTGTCAAGTAATTACCTATGCCAAATGTCACCTAATTATTTGTCACTTATCATTAAATCATGTTGCCATTTGTCAATTATTTCATAGGCGTAGTCATCCTAATTTTCCATTTGTCAGTTTGTCTTGCCACTTGGTATTTTTCAAGTCCAAATATACATATTATTTCATCACTTTTCTAATGGTAACAATTAGTTCCAAATTTACTACTTGTAACCAATCAAACCAAAATTCAAGACATTAACAATATACAATTTACTTCACGATCATTTTAAACCTTGCATACTCTAAAATATGTCAATTGAGTGCATATACTATCTTTGCAATGTTACAAAATCATAATTCATATCTGTATGCTAATGACTTAAATGTGAATGAAATGCATTTCATGAATGCTAAAATAATTGGACTCATATGCAATAATATAAGGTTCTAACCCTTAGTATAAAAAATGGGCTATTATAGTATCTGCTATACAAGCTCGGAAGCTCCTCAAGAAGGGATGTGAAGCTTATCTAACTTTTTTGTTTGATTCTAAGAAGGGGGTGGTAAATTGCAAGATATTCCAGTGGTGAGTGAATTTCCATATTTTTTTCCCGAAGAGCTACCCGAAATCCCTCCTGAAAGGAAAGCAGAGTTGTGTATCAAAGTTATGCCTGGAATTGCTCCTGTATCTAGAGCATTATACAGGGTGGCTCCCACTGAATTGAAGGAGTTGAAAGTGCAACTACAAGAGCTCCTGGATAAGGGGTTCATTCGACCCAGTGACTTATCTTAAGGAACACCGATTTTGTTTGTTAAGAAGAAAGATGGGACTCTTGGGATGAGTATCGATTATAGACAATTGAACAGAGTCACGGTGAAGAATAAGTATCTGTTGCTAAGGATAGAAGATCTGTTTGAAAAAATGAAAGCTGCAGGAGTATTTTACAAGATAGATCTGCGATCAGGGTATTATTAATTGCGGGTAAAAGATAATGATGTTTCAAAAACTATATTCAGGAATCGTTATGGACATTATGAACTCTTGGTGATGTCATTTGAGCTAACTAATGCTCCAGCTGTATTCATAGATCTGATGAATAGAGTATTTAGGTCCTATTTAGATGAGTTTGTAATGGTGTTCATGGATGATATCCTGGTCTATTTTAAGAATGAACATGACCATGTTCAGTATCTCCAAATCGTGTTACAAACCCTGTGAGAAAAACAGTTGTATGCCAATTTGAGTAAGTGTGACTTTTGGCTTCAGGAAGTACCTTTTCTAGGACTTGTTGTCTCTTCTTAAGGATTAGAGTTGATCCTAGTAAGATTGAAGCAATTGATAACTAGAAGCTCCCACAGAATGTGACGGAAGTGAGAAGTTTTCTAGGATTAGCGGGTTACCATCGTCAGTTTGTGAAGGGGTTCTTGATGATAGCATTCCCTTTGATTAAATTATTATGGAAAGGAGTGAAGTACTAATGGTTCAATTGTTGGGCATCGATTCCAGAACCCAACATCGGAGTCATAAAACGTGTGCTTGTGCTTGTTACCATGTATGGTTATTCCAATTAACCCTCATTAGTTATCCTCTGATACCGTAAATGTCAGGCTCTATTTTTTGAATCATTCATATGCTGAAGAAAATATTATATGCTCAACTTCCATCCAAATATATTTATAATGCCGAAGCATGTTCAGTAAAATAACACCAGTTTGTATTATTCCAACAGATTCCTTCACTTTCTTTCAATCAAAACCTTTTTCCAATTAGATCAAAATGCTGCCAATTTTTTTGGAGAGATAGCACAATGTGTGAAGAATCTATTTTCTTAAGGATGACTTCGTTTAGAGGTCAGATAACAAAGATTGGGCCAAAGGAATCAAACAAGGTTCCGTCCTCAATTATAATGAACTTGGTTCGGGACAAATGGCATAACTTACTCTAGAGATATCAAATCAAGGTCATTCTTAGAGGGTTTGAAAGAGGACTTCAATATCTACAACTTTTATGAAGACATTAAAGTGATATTTTGTCATCTAATGGTCAAAATTGGACCAGACAATATATTATGAACAGTGACTAGAAGAAGGTTATGAATAGTACATAGAAGATATCTTGCAATTGGGATAGATTTCTTTAGAGATATTGGATTAAGTATTTCTTTAGATGGTTCCAAAGGGGACTTCAAGATCTACAACCTTCATGAAGACCTTGAAAACAAATTCTATCATCTGCAGGGTCAAAAGTGGGACCAGACGATAGGATCAGATGAACCCAGTGAAGGGTTAGGTAAATTGGAAAAATGGTTATAACTTTTTCTAAAGAACTCAGATTGAGGTGTTCTTTAGATGGTTCGTAAAAGAACTTAAGATCTACAACTTTCATGAAGAGCTCAAAGACAAATTCGATCGCCTATAGGGTTAAAAATGGGACTAGACGATAGAATCAAATGAACAGTGCACTAGACGATATGACGTTATCACTAGACAATATGACATCACTAGATGATGTGTCCTTACCAGATGAAGTGTCCGTATTAGACGAAATGTCCTCACCAAATGATACAACCTTATAAGATGAAGTGTCTTCACTAGACAAAACATCCTCACCAGACGACACGTCATCACTAGACGATACATCATCACCAGACGATACGTCCTCACCAGATGATGCATTCTCACCAAATGACACATCATCACCAGACGATATGTCATCACCAGATTATGTGTCCTATACTCCTGAAATCTCTACTTATAAGGACCATAACTTTTGACTCCGATATCCAAAAATCTTATACTTTATAGCATTGGAAAGCTAGAAAGATAAGCTACAACTTACATGAAGACAACTTGTCAAATTCATCCTACTTCAATCCAGATTTTTCCCTAAAGTTAGAAAACGAAGTTTTTCTTTATGGAAGACTTGAAATTTTGCACTATGCAAACTTAGGATCTTCTTAGCATAACCATTCAGCTACCAAAATGATTTCATTAAATTCTCGATTCTCAACTCATTTATGTTATCACCTTCAACTACATCTGATCAGACAAAATTTCTATCTTCCTTTCCATAGCATCCCACTTATGCGTATATATATATATATATAATCAACGATTTATATTCCAAAATCATCAACTCAAGTTGATTTCTTCTTCACGTATATCTAATTTCAACTCACATCATCCACGCACCATTCACATTTCATTAACATCAAAAGAATAAAGTTTTACAAATCTTTAATGGCATTCCAAGCCCCTTTACATCATCGTCTCAAAATCTCAAATTTCAAAAGGTCCTTGAACAAACAAACTTCTCGCTTTCCCAAAACCAACTCAAACTACAAAATAAGCAAATTTGGAGAAATGCTCTTAGGCTCTTGATCACATGGTCTCTTAGCTATCACCTGAAGATGGGATAAAAGGGGAGGTGAGCTTTAAAGCTCGTGGGTAACAGTTTATAAGGAAAATAAGCAAAACCTTTGAAAGCATTTACTTGTCACAGAGAATTCTCTTTGAGTTCATAAAACACATGTTTCTCGAACTCTTATCGTGTACTCAAATTTACAAACGATAAAACATGAATGTATCAAACTTGCTCACAGATCATAAGCACATAAGCACATCAGAATGGTTTGGATGAATCCAAAACAGAATGTACTACATATTTCCCCTAAGGGTCCTATGTAGCCGTAAGCAGAACTTACTAACGTAATCCCACATAATTGTTTTATGTAGCCGTGAACTTATGGGAGTCTATGGAGGAGCTCTATGCCACTAGCGGCCAGGCAAGAAAAGCCTTTAACTTAATCATCATGCATGTGACTTAACTTAGGGGACCACCACAAACCCGCATAACATGTAATTCATGATTTGTAAACTTGTTACCCAAAATGGCACATTTTCGAAACTTGATTTCATATACTTGTAAACATATTGCACAAAATGGCACTTTTTTAATCTTGACTTTTCATAGACAT
>JAOSBK010000004.1:15064805-15085308 GCA_027568895.1 Erythroxylum shatona
GAACCTTGGTCGCATCATATCTTGTTTTCTCTTTGGTGACATATTTTAACCTGAAATTCATATTTTATTGAATATTCCATAAATATAACAATTTCAATTCAATATAATAATATATTTTTGATTTAATAATTGATTTATTAAATATAATAATATATTACAAACACAAATTAATCAGCACTTAATTGTAAATCAAAATCATCATCATCTTCTTTTTCTAAAGAATTAGAATCAAACTTAGGCTTCTCTTCAGATCTTTCGCCCTCCTCATCCTCTCCAGATGAAATTTTAACATATTCATTATTTGGATTGTTCAAAGGTTCATTCTCTCCATATGTAAAAGATGCATTTATTCCATAAACATCTTCCTAAAACGTTTCACTTTCAATTCTCTGTTCTCTTTTTTCCATTTGATTCAAAAACAGCTATAGGTTTTTCTTCGCAAACGGCTAACCAATCTAACTTGTCTCATCGTAAATTAGGAAAAGGGGCATAATACACTTGGATCGCTTGCATCGCTAACACGAAAGGTCAAATTGCCTAAATGTTCTTCACTAGTTGATTTCAACTAGATTGCATCGACTATGCACTTTTGTACCAACATTAGGAGTTGGATCAAACCAGTCATACTTAAATATGATACTCCGCTTTATTGGCAATGAAAGGTACTCAATTTTAAGTATCTCAATAATTTTACCATAGTAATCCATCAATTCTCCCTGGATGTAAACTCCACTATTTACTATTGTCATACTATGACCATGATATTTTGTATGATATTTATATCAATTAACGAAGTACACCGAACATGATTTAATAGTTTGCAAATGTCCTTTCATAAGATTATATATGAACTTGTTCTCTACTGGATTTTCTAAAATCTACACAAAAGAAATTATCATATTAAATAATATAATGTCATTTGAACACTTTAATCTTATAATTCAATCATTTCAACAATTGTAAGTAAAAACTTACATATTTCTTGAACCACCGAGGAAAGTGTCTTCCAGCTTCTTTATTGATATCATCCTATGTTTTCTCAGGCATTAGCTCACGTAACCATTCCTCATATAATCTAAAAGCATTATTATGTATTTCAGTTGTGAATAACACTAAATTTCAAAACCTAAATAATCAATTTCATCTTACTACACATAAGGTTGAACCTCTTAACAGTTTAATAAATGTAACCATGGACAACCTTTATTTCTTCCTCTATTAACATTCTTCTTGTTGAAGATCCATATGTTTGTCCAGGATATGTGAAAATGGATAAGTTACTATCAACATCACCTATTCCTCCCCCATTGTCATTATGAGGAACTTTTCTTTCTCTTGTGTGCACAAATGGCTCAAAATAATGTGAACAAAATGTACTTGGTTCCTTTACTAAATAAGCATTACATATCGAACCTTCAACTCTAGCCTTATTTTTGACATTTTTTCTTCAAGTGATGCGAATACCTACATTAGCAAATAGGGTTATTACAATTCTGTTATTAAAACATGTTATTACTTCAATTTAAATATTTATTATAATTACCTCTCAAATGGATACATCCATCGATATTAAACTAGACAAGCAAGTTTAGCCTAGTGTGCTAAATATATAGGTAGATGCTCTATATAATCAAAGAAGCTAGGAGGGAAAGTCCCTTCTAATTCACACAAAATTACTGGAATTTTCCTTTCTAGTTTTTCCATTTCAGCCAACTTTATTTCAGACGATGTTAAGCTTTTGAAAAATAAACTTAATTATGTTATAACTTCCCAAACCTTATTCGATAGTAGCTCCCGAAATGAAATTGGGATTAGCCTTTTCATAACACATGACAATCATGACTTTTCATCGCAAATAATTTATACTTCCTCATGTCTACACACCTTACCAAGTTTGAAACATAACTATCGAGAAATTTTAGACTTTTAAACCATTCACACAAAATTTCCTTTTATTTTTGGTTCAAAGTGTAACATGCTTTCAGATATTTACTAATACGAAGATCTTTATATAACTCATTCCTTCAACAAAAAAGTTTCAAATCAGCTCGTGATTTTGTATTATCTTTTATCCCCCTTTTAATGTTCATTATGGTATTGAACAAATTGTCAAAATTATTTTTTCAATATGCATCACATTTAGATTATGACGTATCAAATTAGTTTTCCAATATGACAAATCCTAAAAGATACTTCGTTTTCTCCAACCAAAGTTTTTACTAATTCTCGTATTAACTTCATCAGCTTCAAATTCTATAACTTTCAATAACCCTAATTTATCAATCTATTGCAATATCCCTTCACCAACTTTGATAGGGGGAGGAGGTGTTTGTACCTTTATATTCTTAATGAACTTTTGTTTATTACATCTAAATGGATTATCTAGAAGAAGAAATTTCTTGTGGTTGTTAAACCAACATGTTTTGCCCTTATTTGGAAGATAAAATGCACCATAATCATTGTCACAATAAGGATAAGCCATTTTTCTTATTGTGCTTCATCCAGACAACATAACATATTCCAAAAAATCACTAATAGTTCACATCAAAGTTGCTCTTAACACAAAATTTTATTTCAGAGACATATCATATGTCTCCACACCATATTCCCAAAGATGTTGCAATTCAGATATCAATGGTTATGAGAATACATCAATTTTATGCTTTGGATTTGTAGGCCCTGACATAATCACTGTCAAGAACATATATGCCTCATTTATACACATCTATGGAGGCAAATTATAAGGAGTAATTACAATTGGCCATGATGAATATTATTGGCCAGATTAACCAAAAGGTTGGAATCCATCCGTCAACAATCCCAACATAACATTTCGAATTTTAGTTGCAAACTCATAATGGGTGTTATTGAAATATTTCTATGCCAGTGCATCCAATGGATGATTCATTATTCCATCTTCCTGTTCGTGTTCATTATGCTATCTCATGTGAGATGTAGTAACATCAGAAGCATATAGTCATTGAAGTATCGGAGTTAGCAGGAAATAATACATTCGGTTCCAGGGTACTAATTTCTATTTCATAGAATGTTTTCTAGGCTTGAACCTAGATTGACCACAAAATTTGGACTTTTGTAATTCCACATCATCTCCCTAATGCAACATACATCCCAATTTGTAACAATCAATTTTTTCAATAGGCAAACTAAGACCCCTAATAAGTTTCTTCATATTGTAAAAACTATTAGCCATTGTATGATCAGGAGGCAATGATTCATTATACCATTCAAAAATTTTATCAAAACTATGATCAGAAATATACCCTTCAGACTTTATGTTCAACATCTGAGTAATTGAAGACAATCGAGTCATTGTCTCACAATTTGGCCGTAATTCTTTATCAACTAAGTATAGTAATTCAAAAATTATTTTGCATGTAGGTTTGATTCTTCTTCAAGATTTTTTATATTTTCCTGAAAGGTATAACTGGTTGCATCATAAACCGTTTGTATGTAAGGATTTTCAGTTACACCCACATTATTTATTCTAAATTCAATCCCCCTTTCAAACTCATCCATATTTACTGACAAGTTTACTTCATTACCCCTTGAGGTGCTACAAATCAATGGCTCCCCATGTTATGTTTGCTCAAAATATTTGGAACAAACCATTTTCTCAACAAATGGCCATTCACTTCATCAATATGAAGGAAATAAATATGTTTGCACTTTTTACATGGACATCTGATTTTTGAGCCATCCATATATGCAGGATGAGAACATGCATAATGAATAAAAGCTTCAACTCCCTCAACAAACTCAAGATTAATGAAACCGTCAGGTGTTAATTGTCTATACATCGAAGATCTATCAACATTACTCATTTATGCAAAACTGTTAATTTAAAAAAAAAGTGATTTCATAGTTAGTATCCTTCATGTCCCTTAAGTTTACAGAACATTTAAACTTTACACAACATCCCCTAAGTATTAATCAATTGAATTAACGACCTACAATTGATTTCAATGCTATGGTATGTGGCATTGTTTACACTTGTGAATCAAGAAAGCAATTTCTTATTGTCACTCCTAAGCTTATGGAATTTTTTATCTATAAGCCTCAAGGGAGTTGCATCACTTGTTTCCAGCCTATATACCATCCTAGGGGTTTATTATGCAAAGAACTATTATATCTATTAAACCTATGAATTTCTTGTGTTAATACTAAGTTTGAATTAATCACATTGAAGTTGAAGTATTTATGTTTGAAAAGTTGAAGTATTTATATTTGAATTAATCACCTATAATTGATTTTAATACCATGGTACGTGACATTGTTTACCCTTGTAAATCAAGAAAACAAGTTCTCACTGTGGATCCTAGACTCGTGGAATTTTTCACCATTAAGCCTCACGAGAGATGCATCACAGGTTTCTAGCTTATATATCATCCTAGGGGTTTATTATGCAAAGAATTGTTATGTTTATTAAACCTATGAATTTCTTGTGTTAATACTAAGTTTGAATTAATCACATTAAAATTGAAGTATTTAAAAGGATTCTGAATAACTCTGTAAAATTGACTTGATTAAATTACGATATGTACACGAAATATATACAGAAGGTTTACAGAGGTTGCTGTAACTAACTAAATAAAGAAGTATCTAAGAGGATTACATATCTAAGAGGATATACATGAATAAGAGAATATCTGTGAAGATATACAATGAAGAGATACACTAACTATTTCCTATTACGCCCCCACAAGATGAAGTCACGGGAAGTGACATTCATCTTGGTCCTGAAAAGTTCAAATTTGTGTCTGGATAGTGGCTTAGTCAGTGCATCAGCAGTTTGATCTTGCGTTGAAACGTGAGAAACACGTAGATTTCGTTGGTGGACTTGTTCTCTAACAAAATGATAGTCTAAGGCAAGGTGTTTCATCCGAGAATGGAAAACAGGGTTAGAGCAAACATACGTAGCTCCCAAGTTATCACAGTAGATCGTAGGTGCATCCATAGAAACAACATGAAGTTCCCGTAGTAGATTACGAATCCACATAACTTCAGCAGAAGTGTTGGCTACAGCACGATATTCTGCTTCTGTGGAGGATCTAGCAATAGTGCGTTGACGTTTTGAGCTCCAAGAAACAGGATTACCTCCAAAATAAATAACGTATGCAGACGTAGATGTCCTGGTGTCAGCGTCTCCTCCCCAGTCTGCGTCACTGAAGGCTTGAAGTTGAAAGTGGGTCGGTCTATTCAATTGAAGACCGAAGTCATGTGTATGTTTGAGATAGCGAAGAGTACGTTTTAGCTGCTGGAAGTGAAGTGTAGTAGGTTTGTGCATGTACTGAGACAATTTATTGACAGCAAAGGTAAGATCTGGACGCGTCAAGAGGACATACTGTAAGGCACCCAAGATACTGCGATATAGACGTACATCGGTTGTGGCTGAACCATCGTTTAGTTTCAGAGTAGCTGATGAACATAAAGGGGTTGCACATGGATTGCAATCTGCCATTTGAAATTTGATAAGTAAATCATGAATGTAGCGCTGTTGAGAGAGGAAGATACCATCACCATTTGGTATTAGTTCGATGCCAAGAAAATAAGACGGAGTCCCCATGTGTTTGAGGGAGAAAGTGCTGGAGATTGCTGCAATAAATCTGTTAAGTTCAGATGAGGAATTGCCAGTTAGCAGCAGGTCATCTACATAGACCAGAAAATACATGAGGACACCTTCACACTTATATACGAAAAGAGAAGAATCACAGGTGCTGCTGGTAAAGCCAAACCGAAGAAGAAAGACACAAAGTTCTTGATACCAGGCGCGTGGAGCTTGCTTTAGACCATAAATAGCTTTGTGTAATTTACAAACATAGTTTGGATGCGCCTTGTTAACAAAGCCTGGTGGCTGTTGCATATATACCGTTTCTGTAAGTCGTCCTTGAAGAAAAGCGTTATTCACATCCATTTGATGGAGAGGCCAAGAGTTTGCCAACGCTAGGGACAGAAAAATTTTGATTGTTTGATGTTTCACCACAGGTGAGAAGGTTTCTGTGTAGTCGATGCCGGGACATTGACTATAGCCTTTGGCAACAAGGCGAGACTTATAGCGAGCCACTGATCCATCAGGATTGCGTTTGGTGCGAAAAAGCCACATACATCTGATGACATTCTGAGCTTCTGTAGGAGGAACCAGTGTCCAAGTGCCATTATGAAGTAAGGCATTATATTCTGAAAGAGCTGACTTGCGCCAATGTGGTAATTGGAGAGCCTGATGTATTGTGCGTGGTTCATCAGTGTGAGGTAGAGGGTGACGGGTAGTGATGAAGGTTTTGGGTTTATGGATATTGTTTTTGGATCGAGTGATCATAGGATGAAGATTAGTGGATTGGGGTTGTGGTTGTGGTGAGGATGATGAGGTAGAATCAGACAATACCAGTGGTGATGAACAATGAGGCTGTAGAGGTGGTGAAGTTTCTGTATGAGCAGACAGTACGGGTGGTATAGGAGATGCCACAATGGGAATAATTTGATGAGACATAGGTGGAGACACCATGGGTTCAGCTGATGAAGGGATAAACGATTGTTTGTGTGACTCATAAGGAAAGTTATCATCGACAAAGACAACATGTCTGGAGGTATATAATTTGTTGGTTTGCAGGTCAAGACATAGGTAGGCAAATTGGGTGGAGGAGTAACCAACAAAGACGCACGGAGTAGACCTTGGTTGAAGTTTATGTGTGGTATATGGACGAATCCATGGAAAACAGAGGCAGCCAAAAGAGTGGAGATATTTGTAACTAGGTGGCTGATTAAACAATTTTTCAAGTGGGGTTTTCATGTGAAGTGTCGGAGTGGGTAATCTATTTATGAGATAAACAGCTGTACGGGTAGCATAAGACCAGAACTTGGCGGGTAGTTTGCAGTGATGAAGAAGGGTTCTAGTGGTTTCAACTATATGTCGATGACGACATTCAGACATCCCATTCTGTTCGGGAGTATGTGGTGGAGTGGTAAGATGAGTGATGCCATGATTGGTTAGGAAGGATTTAAGGTGGATAAACTCACAGCCATTATCTAAGTACAAGGTTTTTATAGGTGTTTCAAATTGAGTTTCAACAAGTTTTCGAAAGTTGATAAATGTAGACAAAACGTCAGATTTGTTTTTTAGCAAGTAAACCCATGTATATTTTGTGAAGTGATCAACAAAAATCACGTAATAACGAAAACCATCAACCAAAATCATCGGTGTAGAACCCCAAACATCAGAGAATATTATTTCTAAAGGTTTATTGCTTTGCAAATGAAGAGCTGAAAAAGGAAGTTTATGAGTTTTGGCACACTGACATGAAATACACACATCAGATGACAACATACGAGATCCTAACTTATTGGTCGACTGGAGGAAATTAAACACTTTATTGGATGGATGACCTAAGATGTGATGGAGGACTGGTGGACTCGAAAGTTTGGTATGATAGACAGCTGGTTTGCTCATCGAAAGGCATAGATCATATAGATCATTGTGGCATGAGCCTGTAAGAAGCACTGCCTGGGTCTACAGATCCTTCACTTAAAAACAGTTTGGGAAAAATTCAGTGAAGATGTTATTTTTGGTGCACAGGTGTTTAACGAAAAGAAGATTTTTATTGATTTGTGGCACATGTAAAACCTTGTCACAGATGATGGATTTAGAAGTAGTGGGAAGATAGAAACTACCAATGTTATTGATGGAAACTTCATATCCATCTCCAAACTGCAGATTGTCATCCCCTCTGTATGGGGAATGTATGGACAGATTATTGAGGTCATTGGTAACATGATGGGTAGCACCTGAATCGAGAATCCACTGCCCTTTGGAGGATGACCGTTCCGTGTGAACATTATAAGCACCTGGAACACGATTTGTTCGTGATGTAGGCTGCATGTGTCGGATTTGTTGTTTGGGAGGCTTCCCATGTAGTAGCTAGCACGTCTTGGTTGTGTGCCGAGGTTTGTCACAGTATTGACAGACAAGGTCTTGTTGGTCAGTCATGCCAGGATTGACAAAAACGTGTGCTTTGGTATTGTGGAGGACAGGAGAGCGGTTTGAAGAACCAGTATGGTTGGGGCGACTATAGCGTCGTTGATAGCCTTGGCACTGTTTACTGGTGACATGCACAGATGTTGTTTGAACAGATTCTTCCATCCTCATTTGCCGCTCCAAAAAGCTCTCAAAGTCAACCAATTTTTCATGAAGATCATTAAAACCAATCGGAGTTTCGTGAGCACGAATGGCAGCACTAACATCCTTGAAGTCAGCGGAAAGACCATTCAAAGTGTGGATTACCAAATCCGTATCATCAAGTGGTGAACTGACAATTGCAATCTCATCTACAATGCCTTTAATTTCCTTCAAGTATTCGGAAATGGTTTTGCTTCCCTTCCGAATACAAATCAGTTTTTCCTTGAGAGACATGAGTCTCGAACTGGACGTACCAGCATACGTCTTAGCAAGGAGCTCCCAGGCCTCCTTAGAAGAATGAACATAGCCAAGAAGTGTTGCAATATTCGGAGCAACAGTAGTCATCAATGCATGAAGAGCAAACTGATCTTGACGAACCCAGATATCTAATTCTGGACCTGTTGTGTCTGGGCAAGAAATGGTTCCATCAACATAGCCTTTAACGTTATAACCAATGAGCAGTGCACTAACCTGTACTCTCCAAGCAGGAAAATTGGCACCATTTAAATTGGAATCAGAAGAGAATCCAGTGTTGAACATAATCAGGTTTTGAGGTAGTGTGGCTTCGGTATTGACAGCAAGTGTAGCTGTTGCTGCAGATTCAGTATCTTGAGACATTGTAATGGTTTCGGTGTTTGCAAAACAGAGGCGGAAGTGGTGTTGGAAAAAAAATAGTGCTGTTAGGCTAACAGCTCTGATACCATAAAAGGATTCTGAATAACTCTGTAAAATTGACTTGATTGAATTACGATATGTACACGAAATATATACAGAAGGATTACAGAGGTTGCTGTAACTAACTAAATAAAGAAGTATCTAAGAGGATTACATATATAAGAGGATATACATGAATAAGAGAATATCTGTGAAGATATACAATAAAGAGATTCACTAACTATTTCCTATTAGTATTAATCAATTGAATTAATCACCTACATTTGATTTCAATACTATTGTACATGGCTTTGTTTACACCTGTGAATTAAGAAAGCAAGTTCTCACTGTGACTTTTAGGCTCGTGGAATTTTTCATCGATAAGCCTCACGGTAGCTGTATCACAGGTTTCTAGCCTATATACCATCCTAGGAACTTAGTTATGCCTCAAGTTACCCATAAGATCTTAAACTCATTTCAAATATAGTAAATACTTAGACTATTAAATAATAACATAAAAACTCATTAATGATTATAAGAATATTCTAAACAACACAACAACATAAAATCAAGGCCTCCTTTGTATTCACACAAATCCAAATGCATCAAAATCATAGTATTAAAGCGATAAATATAGTAGACATTCGTTGGACGACTTACCTGGATGGATGAACAACTATAGACTACAACGAAGAAGGATGAGCGACGCTCTTCAACACGATATTGGGCTTGCGAAAAAGAATATTTCGTATTTAATATAATACATTTGTTCAATAGTTTTGTTATATTTTTTATTAAAGCAAACAAATCAAAAAATAATATTGTTTATTTTAAAATAGAAATATATGGACTTTTAGCGGGAGTAATGTTAAAAGTCAATGTTATGATAATTTTAATAAAAATCTTAAAAATCAAAACATTTTAAGCAATTTATTTAATATTTATTCTATTTCCAATATGTATTTTTATCTTATGGACAAGATGGACATTTCATTAAATTCACGTCTCAAGTTTCCCTACCATACATATTTCAATTTTGCCACTCTAGTTGGTTTAAGTTTCAGTTTTCATAAAAAGGAACAGTGAAGACAATTAATAGCATAAAGACTTTTCAGAAGAACCATTAAAATTTGATCTAATTATAGAGATTAAGAGTGTGATCTTCTTGTCAAGTGCGAAGGAGTATGAAATGTTCATACACGTTTCTAATTTTTAATATTGCTAGTCCAAACCAATCTCGACTTACGTGGTTTAAATTATCCGTAAAATCATACATAATATTATATAATATTCTAATTATAGTTTTCATTTTGATTATCGACATGACTATCGTTAAGAGAATTTGACTTAAAACACTAGAAAAAGAAGGGTAAATTATTCAAAAATAAAAAAGTGTGTGAATTCTCTTTATAATTTATATATAAAAATTTTAAATATAATTAACAATAAAATATTATCAATTATAATAATCAAAATTAACCCCAATAATTTAAATACTCTTTAAACTTTTATAAAACTAGTCTTTCATCAACAATTAATCAATTTTGTAATAGCAAATTAAATTAAATGATTTAATTTATCAAAAACAATTTTTTTAAAATCACTAAATATTTATTTAAAGTGTTTTTTTCTAAGTCTAAGAGTACCCATTACAACTTAGAAGATAATTAGAGTTTTGAATAATTTTCCAATTTAATAATTCAACAACTCTTTTAGAATTTTATTCATGTGAAAAAAAAACCAAAATGATTCTCATACATGAAATTTAGAAGCATAAATTAAAGAGTAGAGGAGTGAAGAACAAAAAGTGAAAAAGCAAGGCCAACGACAAGGCACTAATCATTTCTCTTCATACTCATGAAGTGCGTCTTAATCATTGAATGTTGCTCACTGACCAATCACATTCCTGCTCTAAGGATGAGAGTAGATTTTCAACCTGATTAATATCCACGCTATTAGACCCAAAAAATGGATATGGAGGCTAAAAATTGATGTTAAATGGATGCTGAAAAAAGGATGTAGATATGGATTTGGATATGAGTCTAGTGACAACCCGAATCGATGGATACTTATATCCTACCTGTTTTTTATTAACGCTATTTTTCTATTTTTTTTGAATATTTATGGTTAAATATAATAAAATATTAATATTTTATGAGAAGAAATAGCTTTAAAATCTCTACTTTACTTCTCAGTCCTCACCTTTTTTTATCATATTTTATTTTGTTATAAGATGATAATAATGCAAATGATATAGAGATGGAGTTTTGAATGTTGTGGAGTTCACGCAAAGACAATTTGAAGCTTCGAAAAATCAATCTTTGTTCTAGTTCTTGATTGTTAAAAATATATGTTGTCTTTGCACTAGATATTATGATTTTTATTATTTCAATTTTATAGTTTTTAAGACATACAAATCAAAATATTGACTTATTATTATTAAAGTAATTTTAATTTAGAGAGTTCAAATAAATCTGCTCTTTATATTTTATATTTAGAAGTTATATTTTTATGTGCTATATAACCCGATGGATATCCAAAAACCCAAACAATCCAATGGATTTGGATATGGGTAGTAAATCGTAAAAACCGATGGATATGGATTTGGATATGGGTTGAGTCATAAAAAATAGATATAAATATGGGTTAAGTAATACCCGAACCGAACCCTACCTATTGCCATCCCTAGATAGTCCACTTCTTTTATAATTACTCAATTACTATTCATTCATTTTAGTAAATTATTTAATAAATTTACAATTCAAAATCAGAAGTAAATTATTTAATTCATTGATCAAAAGTCCTCTTACAAAAATTTTCGACATTTGCAATGAAATATATTACATTTTTTATTTGTTTTAGTATTAGTATTATTTACAACTCTCTGAGACCTTTGTACTTGTGCTTCAAGTGACCAAAGCAGTTGGTCCTTCCTTCGAATCCTAAGAATTCTTGGACACCCGTAGGATATGATGCATTTTAAATGTAAGTGATAATTATGTGAGAATAATGAGATTTTGTATATGTTATATATTGTGTTACAAGAGTATTTATTTATAGAGTTATAAAAATTATAAGATCAAGACGAAGATGAAGATTAAAAATAAAATTTTAGTTATTTTTATATCATCTATAATTAGTATTTTGAATAATATTTGGTCAATACCCCCCTCAAATTTAAGATGGCACAAGTGATGCAAATTCATTAAAATGATTTGATAACAGAAATTGCTTCATTTTGATTTTGTCATCACGAATACATTAAATTTCACACGTACACGAATACGTTAAATTTTAACACATAATTCCATTCAGAACTTTCATTAAATACTTTAAAAGCATGACAGATGCATCACAAATAACCTAAGCAAATTATGTCTTTGTCCTTCATCGATGTTTTCCAAAACATTGCAAAGATAAATAAACTATAAACAATTGAAACATATGCAGAAACACCCCAAAAGCTCCTAAGTTCGTGCAACATTCGAACATATATACCAATATAGATTATACAAAAAATAACTGAGAACAAAGGCTAAATGACTTACCTTTGCTGAAGGACACAAGGACTGTAGTTGGAGAAGACTGATGCACACAAATACCAATGAGCAGAAGAGGAATCGATGATAGCGAAGCAAAGAACACAAAGGGGAGAGGGAGGTCGGGGTCTTCAGGTAAGTTAAATGCATAGGTAAACGACGTCGTTTGGAGTTAAATCAAACGACGTCTTTTTTCGTTTTATTAAAAACATTGAAGCTGAAGGAAACGACAACGTTTACCTCTAAACCTTACCGACATTTCGTCGGTAAACCTAACATTTTTTAATTCCGCCAAGTATCCCTGCTTTCTTTATCGACAGAAATTTTTCACTTTCTCTATAATTGTCGAAAAATTTGTTGGGATAATTTTCCTCCATATTTACCAATATATATTTTTCCCATTACAAAATGAAAATTTTCCTAATTTGCTACAGTTTCGTTTCTATCGGTAATTTTTCATTGCAAATTACAACTTTTTTTGTGGTGAAAAATTACTATATGATTATAAAATGAGAGAGAGAGAAAGATTATATCTGGCTAATTGTCAACAAATGCCACCTAACAAAATTTATTGGGTCCTATTTGCTTTCTGGTTTGAGTTTCAATTGTGGAAGAATTAGCCAAGTAGGTGAAGATGAACGTGCCATCACCAAGACACCAAATAACCATGATATGAAAGCAAGTGGAATGATTTCAAATTTGAGGTATTTGTAATCAAGTAGAGAAGAAGAGAGTGAATAAATATATTTCCTCAAACACTTGCACAATATGTAATTAAATGAATACATGAGATTATCATAATGTTGGAAATACACAATTAACTACATCAACTTTTGTGATTATTACAGACTTTTCCATCCTAGGCCGAAGGAAACACTCGCAACTCTAAGCACAAAGAAGGCGAAACGGAGATGCAGAATTGTGCTACTATGAGAAATAGTAGTTCAATAGTAGTTTTGAGAATTGTTCATAAAGTATATATGTATGTATAGCATTCGGACCAAAAGCTCTCAATTCCCCTTCCATGGATGCATGGCTTCTCAATGGCGTTGCTCTCGGCTTGTAAAATAGGCCTCTAGCTTGATGAGAGGACCAACCATTTCATGGAAATAAGGGAGAAGGCCATCGTCGGAGGAGCAAAATTTTCAGTACAAAATTGAAATCTGCCACCATAGTCTCAACGTGGAGAAGTGGACGCATCTCTAACAGATGAGCGTGGATGAGACTTGAGACAGAGAGAAAGCGGAAAGACTCAAACATGCATATATAGATGCGCACACATACATAGAAGTTTAAAGGGAAAAAAATTCAAATGAACCAGCTGGATGGTGTAGTTCAACATAGGTTACATAAAGGGTAAGCACAAAGAGTGGAGAAATCATAAGATTTTGTTTTACTATTTAAATTTTCTTTTTTTTTTTAAATTTTTGTATCATTATTTGAATTTATTAATTAAAAATATTATTTAATATTAATTACTAAAAAGAATTATGATTAAAGTAATTTAATTATATTGTGGAGAAATATTTTTTAATTTGGAACCAAATAAAATCTTACTGTTTTTTAATTAAAAAAGAAAAAGGAAAATTAAAAATAAGAAATTATAACAGAAAATATAAGTGGAACGTTAATTTTAGAATCTCGCTTGCACGTTGCTTTCCTTAGCATAAAGTAGGTCGCACGTTTTGACAGACACGGAAAAGAAACAGATGGACAGTGAAAAGAGTGTTCTTTTCTAATTTAGAAGGCAAAGCATGTTGCTTCAAAGTTGGATGGCCTTTGGTTTTGCCTCCAACCAAAAGAGAAAGGGTCCAGGTCTTTCTTCTTCAGTTCACCATCACCCCTTTTTGTTAGGTTATGTATAAAGTAGCATAGTTTTGTGTCTTTGGATTGGCATGTGGAGGACTTCTTTTCCAAAAGCTTAAGCCATCCCATCTTCAAGTTAAAAAAAATTCAACTATGAGGGCATGCCTAAAGAATCGATCTTCTTCTCATATAGTTCACAGCTTTTCTGCTTAATTGGTGAAGATATTTCTTTTGTTAATGGTAATTCAAAATTATCAATATAAGGTGACTTAGGTGCTCTTCAATCATATGAAATGTAGGGCCACGCCTCTCCATAACAAAACGCTCTTCTTTCTCGATAGGATGGCTAGCTACGTATAGGAGGACCACCGTGGTGGTCACGTTGCTTAAGCTTTACTACTGAATACTGATCTATTTCCTTCCATTACAATTCACCAGTAAGGGGGAAAAAAAACAGAACTAATAATAAACAATAAGCTAGAAAATAGTCATATAGCTATGGACCCCACAAACAGCTTCCACTTGTCAACATAAACAAAGTCCTGTCTTGCCCTTTCACCAGAGTCCAGATCTCCTGTCCAATATTACCCTGTCTTATTCTGTCTAATGAATCTCAGCCATTTATTTATGTAGGTCCCGCGTGGGTCCCGCGTAGGTCCCGTGAAATAAATGGCTGAGATTTCATGGGACAGAATAAGACAGGGTAATATTGGACAGAGGATCCCATCTCCTTTCACCAAGCAGGTTATATGTGGGACCGGAAGTTGACCACTTTGGACCAACAAAACCTCGCCTCGCGTAGAAGACAATCAAAAGATGCGAACGATGTCTTCCGCTGGCTGTGTGCCAACTCTGTTTTAGTTTATTTTGTTTACGTATTTAGTTTATATAAATATGAGAATAAAATATAATAAAAATTGATTAATTAGAGGATCTATGGTATGTGCTAAATGGAACAGTGGTTATTAAACCAGAAAATAAGGCAAGCGAAATGACGATTTCATTTCATTCCATGGATTTCCAGTACAAAACAGGAAAAAATACTAGGTTTCTTAAGAAATGGGATTGAGAAAGGTAGAAACAGTATAGCATCACTATTTGGGAGGAAGAAGATGCCCAAAGGACAAATGAGATATGCACATCCTCACTCCAATGCCCTCCTTTACTTATAACAGAATTACAGAATGAAATTAGAATATTTCGCATGTGGCTATCTGTCACGTGTTGGTCATTGGTTAGGGGTTGACTCAGCAGCTGTGGATTCTAAAATAAAGAAGAGAAATAATTTGGTGATAAAAGGTACAGCCTTCTTCTGTGTTAAGGTCACGTATAAATACATATTACAAATCTTATCAGTTCCTAAAATAAAGGCTAACTACTGCCTATTTACATGTAAAGCTAATCATCTAAATATGGCAAAGATAATTACAAACTAATTACGTATATTTTCCTTAATACGAAACTTATGGAGTGGATGAAAAGGCTCGAGACTTCGGTAGCATAGATGGAAGACCTGATGGTATCAATAGTGAGCCATCTAGGAGTTAAAGTTTAGTCTCCACCATTCGACCAGGGCATTTTATTTGTAGCTCCTCTACCTAGCCAGTAACATCACCAAGAGAACCCTCCTTTTCCATATTAACTAGGATCGCTAGATGTGAGAGATGCTTAATTTCTATATTATTCCTTTTTGTTTATCTTTTATGTATATTTTTCATTTTTTCATTAATTATCTTGTCTTGTATAACATTATAATTAGTTATGCTTTTATTTTTATTTTCAATAGTGTTATTTTTATTCCTTTTGTTTTTTTTATCCCTTCGTTTTTCATGTTTTGGAAGGATGTACTTAACATTGGATAGATCTGAAATCAGAAAATTGTCATAATCAAGAAAGTATCACAAAACCCTCTCACTTTCATAAATGTTTATATTGTGTACATTGACGACAATGTACAACTTTAAGTATGGAGATGAGTTTAATAAATGTTTAATGATTTCTTTAAGATTATTATAATCTTGATTATAAATTCTTTTGACTGATTTTCTGAATTGGTTAAAATATGTCCATAAGTATTGTATTTCATCATTGACTACTAAATTGAATTAGTATGCAAAAGGATGATAGTTAGAATAACATTGCTTTTATAAGTCATATTTTTAATAATCATTAATATATTCAAGTTGAATGATATTGCATATTATCTACACATAGAATACTTGTCCTTTTTTGTGAGCTTTTGAGTCTGAGAGAAAAATTTCTAGACTTTTGTTATTCTTACATGTGTGTTATCGATGTGTCATAGAATCATTCTAGAACTTGCTTTTATTATGCATATTGAGACTATATTTGTTAAAATTAGAAGCACTAATATGATAAAAGCACTTAGATTCAACTTGTTTAAGACTATTTATTTGAAAACTACCACACCTTTAATTTTACCTTTAGGAATAACCAAGTTAAGCATTAGCCTTTTTCATTAATTAAACCCACATATTAACTTTTATCTTATTTTTCTTTGAAGACTATTGTTTTGAACCTTAAAGGTTACTTACATTATCTACTTGCTAAGATTGGAATTATTGAAAGGTCCAATATTTTTTTGATTATGGTACTAAATACCCAATGATTGATAAAAAAATCAATATACGATTAAAAAATGAATAAGTTTATGGTACCAATAAAGTTATGATGAAAGGAACTGTATGCGTAAACAAGTCTTATAATTTCTTCTTTAGTAAATTTCCTTCAATTCAACCATTTTTATTATCCTAAGTATACCATACCTAAGCCCCATTACAACCTTATAAATACCTTTTGATTTTTATTTCTAGTTTATACATAAGTGGAGGAGATGTGATATTATTGCAAACATATGGTAAGACTTCTACTATTTATTGATTGATAGTTTTTTATACTTTCCACCTTAAACACTTGAATGCATTGAATGAAATCTTAGTAAGGGTGTAATGATTAATGCTTTTGATTTCAATGTAATTATTGATGTGATTATTATTAATATTGACTTAAAATGCTAATTTTAGGATTATTTGATTCCAATTGTATGTTAATTTGAATTGATAGGATATGATAATTTAATGAATGGATACGTTGAGATTGATAAGGGATCAATGTTGTAAGATTTACAATTTGGATTATGGTTTGCTTGAGGACAAGTAAAAGCTTAAGTGTGAGGATGTTTGATAGATACATAATTGATCATATTTTTACCTTATATTTAAGGAATTTTTGCTTGATATTTTATACTTTTATTGTATATTTGGTCATAATTCACTCTAATTGTGCTTACAAAGTACAATTGCCTTCATAGACTTAAAGGAGAATAATTTGGAGAAAAACACAACATAAATGAAGATTTGAAGCACAAAAGAGATGGACGATCGTGCATCAACTCATACACTTCTTTTAAGCTGTGCAAATTTGCAATTTTTGTAGATTTTGGTTATGCACGGTCTAATGCACTATTGTGCATAAGACGTTTATTGACCAAAATCCTAGAATTCAGTATAAAAGATCTTTTCAAAGGCAAACTAGGGAGGAGACAAACAAAGGTTTTCTGAAACTCTCAAGGGAAACTCAAGGGGCGATTTTGATCAAGAGAAGTTGGAAAACACTAGCAATTCAATGGAAGATCCATCAAAATATAAGATCAAACCTTTATAATGTAAAAATACTCAATAGAAGACAACCATGGAGATTTAGAATTATAAACCCGTTGTTTTCAATTTATTTTTCTTTCTATTTATGTTTGATTTTGTGATTGAACACGTGTAACTAAATGTTTTGTTAGTATTTAGGTTAGATGAACCCTATGTTGATACTTTAATATGATTTGATTATTTTGTTAATGCAATTGGTTTGATTGTGATCCAATTACATGTTTTTATTTATGATCTAATATATCTAAATATTAGATAACAACCTAATTTTATACATAAAGATTGAGAAATCCTATTCATGAATAGATCTACCATAATTGGAAGGAGTTGATTGTAACCCTAGAGATGACATAAATCTTCCAGATTAGGGTTAAACTTAATAGAGGGATTCAAAATTTGGTAAAGCAATCCTATAAACTTTAACCTGAGTAATTTGATTTAAAACCTTATGATTAGTTGTTAATAGACTCAAGGTTAACTATTAGCATACCATAGGAGTCTCCACGGTCTAATAAATCAAAAAAAGTTTGCATAATAAAAGATCAATCTATTAAGGGATTAGGGGTATTCAAAATCTAAATACTAATCTTTTGATATCGGTAATTTTCTTAGTGCTTCCTTAAATATGTGATTTAAACTTGTTGCCCATTTATTTTACTTACTCTAGTTTTGTTTTCTTTTAAATTAAAAATCACAAAAATTTTGTAGACTAGATAATAGAATAATAGTAACTACTATTAATCACTCTCCTTGTGGAATTAACTCATATTTATTGGTAATAGCTATAGTTATGTCATGCACTTATGGTAATTCATAATTAACATACTTATCTTAGGTCAATCACCACTCAACCGTATTATGCTCCTATGAAGTTGAGCTTCTCTATGTTGTTTTTTGGACTAGGAAGCAATTAGCTAAGACAAGACTTTCTTGCCCACATAATTCACATCCATGCTAAATTTCCTTAAGTGGGCTAGAAGAAGTGACTTTCAAGTTGTTCAATTGTTTTTCCAAGTTTGCTACTTTAGCCTGTAATGTTTTCATTGAATCCACAGCAAGCAATCCCTTTAATCTCTAAAGGTTAGCTCCTATTTACTTGTTTCAACTGTCTATAGATAGTTAATGTTTGACATCTCTTTTAATAATTTATATGTTGCCTCAATTGTTTTTCTCATTAAAGAGCTACCAACTGTTGCATCTATGGTGCCTCATATAGGTGGATGCGCACCATTGTAGAGCATTTGTAAAAGGAACTCTCTTGGTAAGTTATAATATGGGTAACTTCTTTATAACTCTTTGAATCTCTCCCATTTTTCATATATTGACTCCCTTTCACTTTGCTAAAAATTAATGATTTCCTTTATGAGCCTAGTGGTCTTTGCTAAAAGGAAGTATTTATCTAAAAAGGCTTGCACCAGCTACTCCTATATTGTGACGTTCTCTAAGTTGATAGAGTTTAACCATGACCTAGCTTAATCTTTAAGAATAAAAGGAAAGAGCCTCATCTTATCTACATCTTCTGTCAGCCCATTGTATAGGAACGTGTCACAAATCTCTAAGAAGTTTTCCAAATAAGCATTAGGATTCTTATTATCCAATCCGTAAAGTTAGACATTGGTTTGCAACATATACAACAGTGCTAGTTTGATTTCAAACATTGGTCTGCACTGGTGGTCTTGTTATTCCTTATTATTTAATGTTGAACCATGGCCTTATGAAATCCATAAGGGTTTATTGATTTTCTCTTTATTTCCTTTCCTCTGCCGTTACTATATATATTGCTTTATGGCATCTTGCTTTTTTAACCTCCCTCTTTTGCTTAGTGATGTCAAAAACTTGCATATCTTTTAATTTGCTTGAACTCCTTCTAGATCTTATGTTTGTGTACCTACAATCATACAAGAAAAGTGTTAAATTCCTTAAATCAAGGTAATTTGAACTATAGTAGGTGTTAAAAAACAAATCTCCAATAATAATACCAAAAAAAATTATATCTTTATTACAAATATATAGATCATAAATTATATTCTAAAACATTTCATCCCATGATGTTGGACCCCGAACCTTTCTATTAAATGAGAAATTGTTGACGATTATTCATGTGTGGAGAAAAGGAAAATTCTTGAACTTGGAGTGAAATAGAAAAGATGGTTTAGACACAAGATGGGTTATATGTGATATGTTGGAAGTTAAAAGCTGGAAAATCTATATCTTTATTGAGTATGCTTCGGTGTTTTAGCCATAACTTTTTCTCTAGTTATCCAAATGAGATGATTTTTTATTTGGATTAAACTAGGGAGATAAGACTACAATTTGTCTAACGAAATCAAGTTTTTATTCGGTCTCTAAGAATGTCAATTTTTGGATGGAATTTGAGCACAAAATAATGTTTCAGTACAAGGACAGTCAGAATTGTATAGAGTATAACTTTTGGACTACGAAACCAAATTGAACGATTTTAAATGTCATTGGAAAATTAAGACAATGAGGAACATTTTTATAGAAGGAAGTGCTATCAAATTCCTTCAATTGCATGATTAGAATAAGGTCTTGATTTTCGGAAGGAGTTAAGCATGATTTTAAATAATTTTGAGGTTTTGCAAGATTAATTATTTTATTTGGAGTTAATTATTGTG